>OW240915.1:284932401-284945947 GCA_933207985.1 Pelobates cultripes | reverse complement strand
TAACACATCCCCTACACACTCCACTTCCTGTGAGCGAACTCATGGGTGGGTGGAACTTATGAGTGGGCCTTATGGGCATACTCACCGTCAGGCCCTGGGGCCCAGACCTTGAGCTGTGTAAGGGGCCCCCAAAAAATTGAGCTGCTTCCAATTCTCCCAGAACATTGAATTTTGTGACCACAGTTGCAAACAGCTTCCAGAGATCCTGTTCTACACCAGACCAGTGGAGCCAAACTGCAGCCCATCATCCTCATCTGCTTGTAAGTAGGCAATCTAGTATATTATTAGTGACACTAATCTATAATGTACCTCACATTAAAGGGACACTATAGCTTAATGAAGTGGTTCTGGTGTCTATAGCTGGTCCCTGCAGGCTTTTTAATGTAAACACACACTGTGTGCAGCACTGGCGTTAGTTCATATGGGTGGGGCATTGTGATGTCACATGGGGGCAGCAAATTTTTATTTTGTCTAGGGCGGCAAAAATCCTTGCACCGGCACTGATCCTGGGCAGGTGCACCAGTCTACTGGTGACCCACAGGAGGGGAGTGCACTGATTGCACTGCACTCTCCTCCTGTCCAGCCCCATCTTTACCGCCAGTGCAAGTGCCCTCTGCCCTTAATTTACAGTGGCTCACACTCACAACAAGCAGTGCCTGGAGCCGTGAAGGAGCGGGTATGGCAAAGAGCTACTGATTAGCATAACATCAATATCCGTTATAAAACCAGGAAAAGGTGGGCATGGATGGTGAACTGATTTGGTGGTGCAATGGGCCACTTGACTGGTTTTGCCCCCCAGGCCTAAGGCTGCCAGCCCTCCCCTGAACTCGCTTCCCTCCTCCGTTAGATCCTCACCCAGTCTCCACTCCTTCAAAAATTTGTTAAAAACTCACTTCTTCATAAAAGCGTATTAATTAAACTGTTAATAGCTCCTGACTGATTCCTCTTCTGCAACTGTCACTAGTCTAATACTATCCTTACCTTTTTGTGTCATTTTACCCCACTCCCTCTAGCATGTAAGCTCATTGAGCAGGGCCCTCAACCCCTCTGTTCCTGTGTGTCCAACTTGTCTGGTTACAACTACATGTCTGTTTGTCCACCCATTGTAAAGCGCTGCGGAATTTGACGGCGCTCTATAAATATCATAATAATAATTATAGAACACATCTCTAGTAATTGTTTGCCGGCCACTATAGACACTATACCTTCAGAAATTAAAGGCCTTCACTTTCAGCGTCATCACACAGAATGATTACACCGGACACTGTTAATGTTTCCACATTAAGCCATAGTGGTTCTGGTGACTAAAGTGTTCCTTTAACATAGCACACTATCAGTGATACCCACTAAAATATTCATTGTTGGGAATTCAAAGTAGGGAATTTTAGGCTACAAGATTTGAATTTGAAAAATTCTCCAATTTAGTGGTTTACAACAAAGATTGAAAATTCAGTTTGACTTCCATGGCTAACGTGATCCACAACGTTTCTTTTGACCTATATCTCTTAATCGTGCTGAATGGGACATGAAAAGTACTTTTTGAAGAATTTATATGCTGTAGGATTAAAACGAATTATGCAATTTTAGAGGAATCTGAAATTTAATTAATTGGTTTCCCTCCTGCAGCCTATGTATGCGATGCAATATAGCAGAGAAGTTTTCATGTTCTCTCCAATGGTATGAAATGCTACTCAAGAGTTTATTTACCAACGTGAATTTCAAATTTATGGTCAAAATAGATTAACTATTTCGACTGGTTTGTTTACTGTGGCCTTAAAGGATCACTATAGTGTCAGGAAAACAAACTCTTTTTTCTGACACTATTTAACCCTTAGGTCCCCCTCCCGCTGGGCTGAAGGGGTAAAAACCCCTTCAGCCACTTACCTTTATCCAGCACCGGGCTCCTTCGGCGCTGGTGACCTCTCCTCCCCCACTGACATCAGCTCGCGCATTCAACCAGTCCATAGGAAATTGAAACCTTAAATGTTGGCTTCAACAAAAACATTTGTTGCATAGAACTCTGATGTATTTACCCAGAGTAAATGTTACATTTTTAACGTCCCCATATTTAAAACATGTCCACTTTTGTTGTATGAATATGTTGTTTAAAGACTGCTCACATCCAACCACAATCTGGCATTACGTTATTCTAATTACCTCTTGTTGGTGTATTTTCTGACCTTATCATATCTCCCATCACTCTAGCTTTCCCAACATGTTGCATCTCATCATACAATTTCCGAGGAGCACTGCAAGCACCGTAACTACTACAGTGCACTCTAGTGGTTATGGTGCCAGGAGTGCCCTTACATCCTCCTCCTTGTAGCTAGTCAAACCATTTTATGATCCCATAAACTGCCTCCAAGACTTCAGAGTGCCAGAATCTTATGGTTTATTAATACTGGCAGTGCAGGGTTTAGCTCATTGGCTGAAAGTAATCCGCTAGCCCTGCACTGCAGAGCTTGGCTCAAGAGAGCTAGCAGAAGAACCTGCGGATGAGGTTCTGATTCTCTTTCTAAAGTAGAGGAAGCAGGGAGCAACACTTAGGGGCTCAGGGGGAAAAGAAGTTCTAAAACTCACAGTGCACTGTAGTGGTTATGGTGGGTGATGTGTTTCTTTAACCCACTATTTACAAACCTTCAAATACATTTTTTTGCATTTTACCTTTTTGTTAGAGTTGTGTTGGAAGTGTGGAACATTTGTTACTCTCAAAGACCGCATAGACCCTCTCTAAAATGCAAAAATGAGTAATGGTAGAGGAGAGTAGCCCCTCTTACAGATTGGTTTTGTCACACGCTGTGAAATCTTCATCTATTTAGCACGTAAGCAAAATGACTACTGTTTACTAATCACGTAAAAATAAAAAAAACTGTGTGACCGCAGCATTTCAAATATGAGCTGAAATTTTGCTTCTACTGCTAACTTGTAACATTGTTTCTGTATTTGTTTTGCTATTTTGTCATTGCCTGCCGCTTTCTATTAGAGAATAAAGTATTGCAGCAGGATCTCAAAAAGCAATACGACCACATTATGTTTTGCGTTTTACATTTGCTTCTTGGAGTGTGAAGGTTTGTATTATCTAATCAACAACTTAATCAATTTTGTTGATACTTTGTTTCTTGGTCTAGTCCATTTTCCTTCTGATTGATTGTTGTAATATCTTCTAAGGCAGGGTTAGCAAACCTACAGTAATCCAGATGTTGAGGACTCCATCTCCCCGATGCTTTGCCAGAATCATGGCTGTACGAGCATAATGGAAGATGTAGTCCACAACATTTGGAGTGCTGAAGGTTTATTCCATTGCCTGGTGAGAACCAGATGATTGCCTTATACTTCTGAAGTTTGTGCAAGATGTGCTGTAATCTCTTTGCAACATTTAGCAATGGTTTCCTTTCTTGACCATATTTGCACGTTTTTTGTGATTTTTGACTTCCATTAATAAAATGCCAGGTACCACTTAAATATGCCTGGGCTGGTTACTGATTTAATATTTAAATATTTAAATGTTATGATAACAATGTATTTGGGCTTTATTTTATATTATGATGTCTTAATTGTTTAAATTTTGGTGAGTAGACCAGACCAAGGAAGAAATGTATGTCCTAAGTTCTATAATTACCCACCTTTAAAATAGGATTGTGATTTCCCTCACCCACCACCAAATAGTGTATTAAAGTAGTTTGCAGAATTCTTATTTATGTAATGTAATGTGCATACGCTAGCATTTCTCTCTCATAAAACACAGAAAAAATCCAAATATATATTTTAGTTCATGGCTGTGCTGCTTCAGACTTGTATGTCACAGTATGCCAAAATGATTTCTACAGTTTATTGCCCTAATCCTCGATGTCTGGTTTTAGCCCCTCGCTGATGGTAATATCTTGTGAATCCATGTCAATCCAATGGACAGTCAGCCGTGTGATTCTAAGTCTCTAACATTTTGTTGAGCACAAATGTTGACACACAAAAAATAAGTTTACTGAGACAAATTATCCTAGGGCTTCTAAACCTATGTAGAACTGGCTTCATTGTATTGTCCAGCTCTTGTCCAATTTTTTTACGAGTTGGTATAACCGGTCCATATGTTAGGACAATTAACCAGTAAATCACCAATGATGACCTATTTCATTCTTACATACTGATCACTGTAGAGCAGGGGTTCCCAAACCAGTCTAGGATTTATGCATTTCTATTTACTATTCTGCCCGGTAGAGATGCTGAGAAAACCTGGACTGTTGCTAGGTCACAAGAACTTGTTTGGGAACTACTCCTCTATTATTATTATTATTATTATTATTATTACCCTTTATATAGCATCAACAGATTTCAGACATTATTCCAACCTTTAACTGTCTTCCAGTGGAGTACACACAATCCATGGGGCCCCGGTGCGAAACTGATCCGTGCCCTCCTCTCCCCTCTCTCCCCCGATCCCCCCCCACCCCCTGACACAGACAGACACACATACATACAGACACAAACACATACATACAGAGACACACATATATAGACACATACATATGGGGCCCCATGGATTGTGTGTACGCCACTGCATACAGAGACACACACACACACATACATAGACACACACACACATACGGGGCCCCATGGATTGTGTGTACACCACTGCATACAGAGACACACACACACACACATACATAAACACACACACATACGGGGCCCCATGGATTGTGTGTACACCACTGCATACATAGACACATACATCCCTCAACAGACACACCTATATATGAGACAGAGAGACACATACATATGGGGCCCCATGGATTGTGTGTACGCCTGTACATAGAGAGACACACGCATAGAGAGAGAGACACAGACACACATATAGAGAGATACAGAGACTCGGACACATACATATGGGGCCCCATGGATTGTGTGTACGCCACTGCATACAGAGACACGCATATAGAGAGACACGGACACATACACACACACACACACACACTGAGATACAGACACCCATACATACATACATACATCCATACAGAGAGACACACACATTATTGCCCTTTATATAGCACCAACAAATTTCAGACATTATTCCAACCTTTAACTGTCTTCCAGTGGCGTACACACAATCCATGGGGCCCGGTGCGAAACTGATCCGTGCCCTCCTCTCCACTCTCTCCCCCAATCCGTGCCCCCCCGCCCCCTGACACAGACAGACAGACAGACACATACATACAGACACACACACACACACATACATACAGAGACATAGACACACACATATAGACACATACATATGGGGCCCCATGGATTGTGTGTACGCCACTGCATACAGTGACACACACACATACAGAGACACACACATATACATAGACACACACACACATACATACAGGGCCCCATGGATTGTGTGTACACCACTGCATACAAAGATATACACACACACATACATCCCTCAACAGACACATACATACATACAGACATATATATATATATATGTATGTGTCTGTTGAGGGATGTATGTGTGTGTGTATATCTTTGTATGCAGTGGTGTACACACAATCCATGGGGCCCTGTATGTATGTGTGTGTGTGTCTATGTATATGTGTGTGTCTCTGTATGTGTGTGTGTCACTGTATGCAGTGGCGTACACACAATCCATGGGGCCCCATATGTATGTGTCTATATGTGTGTGTCTATGTCTCTGTATGTGTGTGTGTGTGTGTGTGTGTGTCTGTATGTATGTGTCTGTCTGTCTGTCTGTGTCAGGGGGCGGATTGTGTGTACGCCACTGCATAGAGACACATGCATAGAGAGACACACACAGACACACATATAGAGAGATACAGAGACTCGGACACATACATATGGGGCCCATGGATTGTGTGTACGCCACTGCATACAGAGACATGCATGTAGAGAGACACGCATATAGAGAGACACAGACACATACACACACACACTGAGATACAGACACACATACATACATACATACATACATACATACATCCATACAGAGAGACACACACATTATTGCCCTTTATATAGCTCCAACAGATTTCAGACATTCCAACTTTTAATTGTCTTCCAGTGGCGTACACACAATCCATGGGGCCCCGGTGCAAAACTGATCCATGGCCCCCCTCCACTCTCTCCCCCGATCCGTGCCCCCCCACCCCCTGACACATACATATAGACAGACACACATACATACATACATACATACATCCCTCGACAGACACATATAAATACACACAGACCCATACATACACAGGCGCACACACATATAGACACCTACATATGGGGCCCATGGATTGTGTGTACGCCACTGCATACAGAGACACACATACATATAGACACAGACACATACATACGGCGCCCCATGGATTGTGTGTACGCCACTGCATACATAGACACACATACATACATACATACATAGACACAGACACATACATACGGGGCCCCATGGATTGTGTGTACGCCACTGCATACAGAGACATGCATGTACATACAGAGACACGCATGCACAGAGACACAGACAGACACACAGGGACACGGACACACATATAGAGAGACACAGACAGGCACACGGACACACACACTGAGACACGGACATACACAAAATGTTTCCTAATTTGTTACTTTCCCTTGGGTTCAGTGGTGGCTCAGCCTGATGGGAGTCAGAGTTCCCACTCTGACTCCCTCCTCCCTCCCTCCCGGGCTCTCAGTATGCTGGGAGGAGTGACCGGGGAATCATTCCTCCCAGCTCTGATGTAATCACAGGGGGCCCTCTTAAAGCACCCAGCGTAGACCGGGCCCCCTCACAATCCATATCCATCGGGTGGCCCTGACAGCATGGGCCACCCGATGGACCCCTCCATATGCAGCCCCGGCGGTTTGCTGCGCGGGCCGGGCCGCAAAATGTGGCCGCAGGCTAAGTACCCGGTCGCAGGGGTCCACAGGGCGGCCGCGCCCCCTGGAGTGCCAGGCCCGGTCGCAGCTGCGACCGCGGTATGTATGCCGCTGCTGTCTTCCTTCATTAACTTAAGAATAGCTCTCTATGGAGTTGTTGTTGGAGGATTATTAGCGCATATATTGCTAGTCCAGAATGGCATTAATACTCCCTGGAATAACTCTGCCCAAATAATGGCTGATGCATAGAACGTTGTGTTAGTTATTAGCCATAGATTTATAACTGTGAATAACTTGCTACGGTATCATAAGTTTTATCTACCAGCTGCTGCACCAACAGGGCACAACAGATGACTACTCCAAATCACGGGCCCAAAGAGAAAATGCAAACCCATGTAGCTTATTGAAGCAATTTTGGTGTATAAATAATTTCCTTGCCATATCACTGCTCAATTCTCTGCCATTTAGGAGATAAATCACTTTGTTTATGCACCTTAGTCACACCTCTCTGCATCTGACTTGCACAGCCTTCCTAAACACTTCCTGTAAAGAGTCAGCTAATGTTTATACTTTCTTCTTTGCAGATTCTATTTAATTTAAAATGTATTATCCCCTGCACTGTTGATAGCTTGCTAGATCCCACAGAAGCCTCCTGTGTATGAATAAAGTTCACTTTAGCGAGCAAGCAATAAGAACTTTTAAAGTAAGTTACATCTAATTTAAAGTGAAACCATTTTTTTTTTTTCATGCATGGTGTGTGTCACAGCCAGGGGAGGTGTAACTAGAGCTGCATAGACAAACAGAAGGGACTTAACTCCTAAATTGCAGAGAATTAAGCAGTGAGACTGCAGGATCATAATCTATACATTAAAACTGCTTCATTAAGCTAAAGTTGTTTGGGTGTGTGGGTGACTATAGTGTCACTTTAATGCCAGTTTATGTCATGTAACATAGTTGCTATATCTGTTATCTTGCAACATGTTCATTAGAGCACCCTTATTCCCCTTTCCTTATTGATATGGAAAAACATTTGTGTTCATTTTTAATGTCATCCAGTTGCATACTGGGAAAATCTGTTACTATTGGAGTATTTTTATGTATAAATCTTGCAATGTAATAAATATTTTCTCCTGTGCTAGCAGTCTGCCTATTTTTAATTATCTACCATTTTGTTAATAGTGAAGAAAAACAATGATCAGCTATTCCTGCTTTGAATAAAGTTGAAGCGGTTTTAACTTTCTCTATTGATTCTGTTTGTTAGATTTGTATATTCCAATAACCCTTATTTAATATTTCCTGACAGTGAACAACATCAGCATATTTTGTCCTTGAGTCCATTCCAAATGTGAGCTAAAAGATACAGCAGTTGTTATCTGGTGCTTCATATTGATTCGAGCAGCAGTTCAACATTACAAAACTTGGCATTGCAGACATTTGTCAAATACGTTTCCCACAATGCATCACGGGCCATGTAGAACACCGATTAGCGTTGAATGAAGTTTAAAAAAAAGATGACTTGCTGCCCCATGACTTGTTGGGTTCTGCCCACTTAGCCCTATGTACTCCATGAGACATCATGACCCGTTCAACACCATAAACCTTTAGATACAAATATTGGGGAAACAAACAACCACTTCAAAGTAATCGGATTCCATCCCAGAGGCTGTTGCCAAATGAGTCCTAGAAGACAGGACAATATGCAACTAGCATCTGATAGATCCTTATAAAGCTTGTGTGAGAGGTAGATACCCAGAATATGGGCATTGCTCATTGCTTAAAAGGTACACTATAGGCACCAGACTTCTTCAGCTCATTGAAGTGGTCTGGGTGCAATGTCCCAGGTCCTTTAACTCTGCAGTAGTAATTATTAGGGAACGACTGATTATCGGTCTGGCTGATATTATCAGCCGATATTCTGTATTTTCGGCAATATCGGTATCTGCCTATAGAGATACCCATATTGCCGATAATACATACCAGGACTGCCGGGCCCATGACAAGCCCAGCGGTACTGAGGGGACCCGCAGCAATCGCTTACTTACCTTCCCAGCAGCTCTCTTCAGAGTGTTGCCACAGGTTTTTTTTCAAAATGGTAAATGTACAGAATATCGGTAAGTTATCGGCCTGAAAGTTCACAGATTATCGGTATCGGCTCTAAAAAAATCAATATCGGTCAATCCCTAGTAATTATTGCTGTTTTTAATAAATTGCAATAATTACCTGCCAGGGTTAACTCCACCTCTAGTGGCGGTCTACTTTGAATCCCCACAGGAAAGCATTGTATAATCGATAGCCATGCATGCGCATTACGTCCCCCCACCAGCTTACGTCGGCGGAGGGGGAAGAGAGGCAGAGCCTGACGCAGCACTGACTTTAGTTTTGTTTTTTTTGTTTTTTTTTTTAACCCCTTCTTCAACACAGGGGGAGGGGGTGGGACTCGAGGGAGGGTACACTATAGGAAGCTATAGTGCCAGGAAAACAACTTTGTTTTCCTGTCACTATAGTTTCCCTTTAAGGCCCAACAACACTGTAGCAGTTTATCAATAAAATAAATTAAACTACAAAAACAATGTTGACAGACGCATGTTGATTTTTTTTTTTTTTCTTGATTTTTTTTTCTAACCCAAACATCTCATTAAACCATACCAGATTAGATTTTTTTTTTTGTGTAACAGAAACTGTGGAGGGGGAGGTGTGGTCACATCTATCTGTATTGATCTGCTCCCACTGACGCAGACATCTGGGGTGCCCAAGTTAATTATCACCAGCTTACATGTTTATGATGGTCGCTAATGATCAGCACTTGATTAGCAATTGAATTTGTGACTTGCTGTTAACATTCATGTATTGTGTTGATGCTCTGCCTATGTTTATAGTAATTGTCGGAACCATGTTTATATGAAACATTGTTTCTGTGCAGCTGAATTACCGCCTCCATACACTGCCATTGCCAGCCCAGATGCCAGTGGAGTTCCTGTTATAAACTGCCGGGTGTGCCAGTCTCTTATTAATTTGGATGGCAAGCTGCATCAGCATGTTGTAAAGTGTACTGTCTGCAATGAAGCTACGGTAAGGGAAGCTGCTTTGAGTAAACTGCTGATACTAGTGGGTGGGTGGTGATGTTTTGTAAAGACAAGAGAATAGAAGAGAATGTTAGATGGTTTCCAAAATTCTATAAATATTTTAGCATGTCCTTACAGTGTAAGGATCACCTCATATTACTTTATGCAAGAGACACACATATAATCATGTTATCCAAATTTATTTTCTGAACTTCTCTTTTTTTAAATTTTGCTTTTTTAAACTCTCAAAAACTACTTCTGTAACTTAATGTAAGGTTTTAACGTGATTTGGGCTACTTGTGGTTTTCCAAAGAGATTTATGTGCTTGATCTATCTGCCCTAGACCTGCCAGCAGTCGGAGGTAGTGGTGGGTGGGTAGGTCAGTGTTCCAAATAACCTCACATTTTATTGTATTATTTTTAATTATTATTATTATTATTATAAGTGGGGCATGTCATTTGCCATGCATACCACAATGACCGCCTGTCAGGAAGGGTGACCAATCCATGCAACCTATACACTAAGGCAGGGCCGGTGCAAGGATTTTTGCCGCCCTAGGCAAAAGTAAAGTTTGCCGCCCCCCCATGTGACATCACAATGCCCCACCCATATGATCTGCCATGTTAACTAATGCCAGTGCTACAGTGCCACCATGTTTACATTAAAAGGCCTGCAGGGACAGGCTATAGACACCAGAACCATTACATTAATCTGCAGTGGTTCTGGGGACTATAGTGTTTCTTTAATGTGAGGTAAATTAGAGCTTAGTGCCACGAATAATATACTAGATTGCCTACTTACAACCAGATGAGGATGATGATGGGCTCTAGCTGCAGTCTGGCTCCACTGGTCTGGAGTAGAACAGGCTCTCTGGAGGCTGTTTGTAACTGTGGTCACAAAAATCAATGTTCTGGGAGAACGGGAAGCAGCTCCATTTTTTGGGGGCCCTTTACACAGCTCAAGGTCTGGGTCCCAGGGTCCACCAATGAGTTTGTTCACAGGGGGTGGAGTGTGTAGGGGATGTCCTGATGTGTGTAAGGAATGCATGGTGTGAATCTGTGTTTGTATGTGTAAGGGCTGCGGGGTGTGTTTGTGTATGTATTGGATGCAGTGTGTGCGTCTGTAAGGGATGCATTGAGTGTGTGTAAGGGGTGCATTGTGTGTTTTTCTGTGTGCAAGGGATGCATTGTGTGTGTGTGTGTGTGTGATGGATGTCAATCTCCCCCCCGTCAATTTCCTGTCCCCTCCCCTCTCCAATTACCTCCTCCCCCCTCCAATTAATTTCTCCCCCCTCTCCAATTTCCTTCTTCTCCCCCCCTCCAGTTTCCTTCTTCTCCTCCCTCCAGCGCTTCCTTCTTCTTCTCCTCCCTCCAGTCCTTCTCTCCTCCCCTCCAGTTTCCTTTTCTTCTCTCCTCCCTCCAGTGCTCTTTCTTTCTTTCTCTCCTCCCTCCAGTTTCTCTCTTTCTTCTCCTCCCCCTCCAGTTTCTTCTTTCTCCTCCCTCAATTTTTCCTCTCTTCTTCTTCTTCCTCCCTCCTCCAGTTTCTCTCTTCTTTCTCCTCCTCCAGTTTCTCTTCTTTTCTCCCTCCAGTTTCTCTCTTCTTTCTCCCCTTCCAGTTTCTTTCTTTTCTCTCTCCAGTTTCCTCTTCTTTCTCCCCTCTCCTCCACTTTCGCTTCTTTCTCCCCCCTCTCCAATTTCCTTCTTCTCCCCCCTCTCCAATTTCCTTCTTCTCCCCCCCTCTCCAATGTAATTCCTATTTATAATCCATATTTTAAAATTGCTTTTTAGCCCAATCGGTGCCAGAAAATGTGTGCTGATTATTCTGATTGGTATTGAATCTGCTAATTGTGTAAATATTGGTACGCTGAAATTGTAAATGCATTTTACTTATCACAACAAATATTTTGTCATCAAATTTATAACTTTATTTTTTTATTTTTTTTTAAGTGTTTTTATATGTATATATCTTTCTATTTAAGCCAATCAAAACTCCTCCTTCAGGAAAGAAATATGTCAGATGTCCATGTAACTGCCTTCTCATATGTAAAGATTCATCACGGAGGATAGGATGTCCAAGACCTAACTGGTATGATCCAAACTTCTCACTAACAAATACACTGGTTGCATTTTATGGGGGAATGATAAAGTGTAGATTTGTGGATTGTCTTTTGAAGATATTTGGAGACATCTTTCCACTTCTGGAGCAGAGGGGAAAGCAGTGGTGACAGTGGGTAGTTTTTGCTAATTTATCAGTGCTTCCCTCTGAAAAATCAATCCAGTGCAAGCAAATCTGAAAATAAGGCCTAGCAGAAAAAAAAAAAAAAAAAATCTTTCTTGAAATTTAAAGGGTCAAAAGAGGGCTGACCAGGGTCATTTGCCTTCTGGGCCACAAGCATGTCTAACAGCATATACTTGTTGTTATTATTATTGCCATTTATATAGCGCCAACAGATTCCGTAGCGCTTTACAATATTATGAGAGGGGGGATTTAAATCTAAATAGGACAATTACAAGAAAACTTAGAGGAACGATAGGTTGAAGAGGACCCTGCTCAAACAGGCTTAGTCTGTAGGAGGTGGGGTGTAAAACACATTGGGACAGGAAATACTGTTCATCTGGTGATCAAATTGCACTGGGCTGTTCTTTGGAATACACTGCAGGACAGAAATGTCAGGCAAGAGTTCTGCAAATACTTTTTCAGTCCAGTATCTTAAGCGTTACTGGTTAAGCCTGTGGTGCTTGATCTGGTGGCTAGTGATCTATAACATTTGACCCTCAAGGCCAAAAGTTGTCAGCAGGGCCGGACTGGGAAAAAAATTAGGCCCGGGCATTTTTCAATTAGAGCGGCCCCCCAAGAAGGGGGCAGGGCCAGAGAGGGTGTGTTTTGTCATCACTAATGACAAGCATGCCCCCTCTCAAAGTGAGCATTTTGGTTCAATGCGCAGAGCCTCGCTGAAGAGCTCTGGCATTAGAAAAAGGCCCAGAATTTGTTCTGCGCAGCGCAAGCAAATGTAATAACATGCTTGCGCTGTGTTTGCTTTTAAATTGTCTCTGGTGTCTCCACAAGTGGGATACCAGAGGACAAAAGGGCCAGGAAAGCGTATGGTGCATGTGTTTGGCACATGCTTGTGGGATTGCCTGTGTGTAGAGTGTGGTGTGTTATTGTGTAAATAGGTCAATTTTGTGGTGTAATATGTGTGGCTAGGGGCTGTAGAGAGTGCGTGTATAGGGGCATAATGTTATAGGGTATGTAGCGAGTGTGTGCATACGGGCAGTAGTGTGTGTGTGTGTGTGTGTGTGTGTGTGTATAGGTGACGTAGTGTGTGTAGAGGTTGTAGAGAGGGTGTGTTTAGAGAATGTTGTATGTGTTTGCTTACAAGGAATGTAGTGTGTGTGTGTGTGTGTGTGTTGGTGGTGCAGTGTGTGTGTAAGAGATCTAGTGTGTAAAGGACCCAGAGTGTGTATAGAAGATTGTGTGTGTGTGTGTTTGTGTAGAGGATTAAGAGTGCATATAGGGTAAGTGATCTAATGTGTATCTGGAGCGTAATGTCTGTAGTGGTGTAGTGTGAGGGGTGCTGTAGTGTGTGTATATATGTATGTGTG
>OW240915.1:284833169-284932301 GCA_933207985.1 Pelobates cultripes | reverse complement strand
GATCCCGAACCCGGACTTTTTTCCAAAGTTCGGCCAAACCAGCCAGACACGAACATCCAGGTGTCTGGTCAACTCTAACTGTGAGCAAGGGGTCCACATCTGGATTAGCAGAACAGAGCAGAACAGACCCAAAATACAGGCTTGCTCTCTCTGCACGAGAGATACAGCAACTCCAGATGATCGTTTCAGCCTTTTTAGGCATCATCAGTGAGGCATAGCTGATATCTCTCTAGGCACTGTGAGCAAGGGGTCCATATCTGGATTACCCTTTAAGCTTAAGTAGAGCAAAAAACAAGTCGCAAGAGCGTGCTGAGGACGGACAACAGCTCAATTAGTTTGATCGTCTGGGGTTGCTGTGTTTCTCGTGCAGAGGGAACTTGCTGGCATTTCGGATCTGGATTGCCCGTATGGATGGGACCAGTCTGATATGTTTCAGAGATGTTCTCTCTGTAATGGCACAAGATGAGCTAAAACCAGCTTGAGAACTGAGCGGGGACCCACCGAAGGGCAGGCTATTTCAGCTGCTGCCTGTTCTCAGTATTCTTTTGCGCCCCATTTTTTGCTCTCTATAATTATTCAGAGGTCCATCTGCACTCCATGGGTAAGAGATGGGGGAGGGGACACTAGGTCCTCCTCCTTTATCCCCTTCCAGACCAATGACATACCAAGTACGTGCTCTGAAAACCAGTCAGTAACGACCGTGAACGTACCTGGTACATAATTTAGTAAATAGCCACTTACCTGATCATTGGCGATCCCCCGCCAGCGATCGCGATCCTGGGGTCTGACTGGGAGCTCAGGCAGACTCCCATTGCCCGATCTGGCCCTCCCAGGCCATGTGATCGCAGGGTCCATGTGATCACATGGCCTGAATTGCCCGCTTGTGCAGTGCCTGCAGAAGGCCTGGACTTACCTGGACCTGCGATCACGGTCGGGGGGACTACCGGAGATCTCAGCATACATAATATTTCAAAGACAAGTTTTTGAGAGTATTCTCTCTTCCTCAAGTTTGATTGCTTCAGACCTGAAGAAGAGAGGATACTCTCAAAAGCTTGTCTTTGATATATTATGTTAGTCCAATAAAAAAGTTATCATTGCATACTGCAATACTCTGGTATTTTGGCATCTTGTCTACTGGACTAATATGGCTAATCAAATTTACTATATATATATTTATATATATATATATATATATATATATATATATATATATATATATATATATATATATATATATATAAAAATATTTATTTCCTGGCCATATCCATGGCAGCACAACAATGGGTAGCTCCTCCCTATCCCTAACCAGACAGGAACCTAATTAAAACAGAAGGTATAAGTAACCCCTCCTACCCCTCCCACCCTCAGTCTTTTTGTTCCTGTCCTATCCCTATAGGACAAACTTGGTCATTTTATGACTAAAAACATTTATTTTATGGCTTACCTGAGGAGAATCTTTTCCTCTGGTCCCTTGGTTGTTCAGCTTCTCTCCCTTGAGAAGTCTCCAGTACACAGTCCTGTGCAAACGGGACCCCCTGGAGAAACCCCTTTAGTGACCGGGGGTTCTAACTTGCTGTGACCTGATGGGGTAGAAAGAGCATGCCATCATGATAATTCCTGCAGTGACCTAAGGGGTAGCAGGCTGGACATGCACATACAAAGCAAATGGATTTACTTGTTGTGACCCGAGGGGTAGCAAGTTTATGCCATCACCCTATTTCCTGCAGTGACCCAAGGGTAAACAGGCTTGACATGCACATGCAGAGCATATGGATTACAAGGATTAATATGACTTTGACTAACATTCCATCGCTGAAAGGATTAATGTGAGACGGACTAGCATTCCATCACTGAAAAGGTTAACTTACAGCTCTGCTATCTTGTACTTTTCCATGGATTTACTTGCAGTGACCCTAGGGGTAGCAAGATTTGCCATGACCCTATTTCCTTCAGTGACCAAGGGGTAATTGGCTGTGTATGTACATTCAGAGGTTTTATATGGATAACCCCTTCTAACCTTCATCAATTTCATCTAAACGGTAAGAAATTCCTGCTAATTTTAATTTCAATCATATTATTGCTAGGCCTCTGTTATGCCTTTTAATATAGCCGCTGGATTCACTTATTCCTATGCCTCTGTGTCTTTTAATATAGCCACGGGGTTCAATCATTCCTAGGCCTCGGTTGGGCCTTTTAATATAGCCATTGGATTTTCTCATTCCTAGGCCTACATGGCTTTTAACCCCTTAAGGACACATGACATGTGTGTCATGTCATGATTCCCTTTTATTCCATAAGTTTGGTCCTTAAGGGGTTAATATAGCCACTGGATTCACTAATTCCTAGGCCTCTGTTATGTCTTTTAGATAGCTGCTGGATTCCCCCAAGCCTGGTAAAATAACTCAGTGGGCTAATGCATGATCAGAGGAAACTGTTGGAATAAAAGGGAATCAGGGATGCTAGGGAGTTGTAGGTTCAATTCCCAGCAGGTCATCCTTTTGAGGTAGTTTAACCTCTTAGTAACCAGACCACTTTTCAGTTTTCTTACTGTTTACATTTCTGCAATGTTTATTTTTAGCTGTAATTTTCCTCTTACTCATTTACTGTACCCACACATATTATAAACAGTTTTTCTCGCCATTAAATGGTCTTTCTAAAGATACCATTTTCATCATATATAATTTACTATAAAAACTTTTTTTAAATATGATGAAAAAATGTAAAAAACAAACACACTTTTTCGAACTTTGACCCCAAAATCTGTTACGCAGCTACAACCGAGAAAAAAACACCTGTGCTAAATAGTTTCTAAATTTTGTCATGATTTTAGAAATGCCCAATGTTAACATGTTCTTAGCTTTTTTTTGGAAAGTTATAGGGCTACAAGTAAAAGTAGCACTTTGCTATTTCCAAACCATTTTTTTTCCAAAATTTACGCAAGTTACATTGTAACACTGATATCTGTCAGGAATTCTTGAATAACCCTTCACATGCATAGATTTTTTTTTAAAAGAAGACAACCTAAGGTATGAAACTTGGGGTATTTTGACTCTTTTCATGCAACCATTTACCACCAATGTAAACCAAATTAAAAAAATAAATAAATTATAACCCTTAAAGTTCTCAGTACATGTATTCTTAAATTGCTATGTGTGTGAAAAAAATCAATCTTTTTTTTTTCCATTTGGCATAGATTGGTGGTAAAATGGTTGCATGAAGAGAGTCAAAATACCCCATGTTTAATAACTTAAGTTGTCTTTTAAAAAAATATATACATGTGAAGGGGTTTTCAGGGATTCCTGACAGATAGTGTTACAATGTAACTTTCGTTAATTATGGGAAAAAAAATGGTTTGGAAATAGCAAAGTGCTACTTTTATTTATTGCCCTACAACTTGCAAAAAAAAAAAAAAAGCTAAGAACATGTTAACATTGGGCATTTCTAAACTCAGGACAAAATTTTTAAACTATTTAGCACAGGTGTTTTTTCGCGGTTGTAGATGCCTAACAGATTTTGGGGGTCAAAGTTTGAAAAAGTGTGTTTGTTTTACATTTTTTCATCATATTTTGTAAAAAGTTTTTATAGTAAATTATATGATATGAGGAAAATAATGGCATCATTAGAAAGATTATTTAATGGCGAGAAAAACTGTATATAATGTGTGGGCACAGTAAACGAGTAAGAGGAAAATGACAGTTAAACACAAATACAGCAGAAGTGTAAACGGTAAGAAAATTGAAAAGTGGTCTGGTCATTAAGGGGTTAAACTACCTCAAAGGGATGACCTGCTGGGCAATGAACCTACATCCCTAGGGATGAACAGTTTCTTTTGGTCAAAGTTAGAAAAAGTGTGTTTTTTTAAAAAATTCATCATATTTTATAAAAAAAAAAATTATAGTAAATGATATGATATAATTTTAAAAAGGCCAATTTCAGTAAGTTAAGGGGAGCTTTACAACATATTGATTGGCATAAACGCTTTAGCAAAAAGAGCACGGAGGATAAATGGAATTTCTTCCAACAAATATTAGAAAGGTACATTTCTCAGTATGTATCATTGGGTAATAAATAGAAAAGAAACAAATTGAATCCAATGTGGCTTAGTGGGAAAGTGAATCAAGAAATTAAAAATAAGAAAAGGGCATTCAAAGCCTTTAATCTGACAAATCAGAAGCATCCTATAAAAGAAATAAGGAAGTCAATAATGTGTGCAAAGAGGCGATTAGATTCGCTAAACTTGAAAATGAAAAAAATGATAGCCAAAGAGAGCAAAACCAATCCCAAAGCAGTAGATATATTCTAAAAAAACAAAAATTGTAAGTGTACGTACACTAAAAACTGGGATGGGGGTGTTAGTTAATGAAGACCGGGAAAAGGCAGTGTAACCAACGCTTGGTATTTCGTAAACTGAAAGGCTAGGGACTTAGTGAATATAGCACGTTCGCCTGGAGCACTAATTTGTCCATTCCCAAAATCCAAGTTGCATAAGGGTAAATCGAGCAATTCATCAGTCACATACCCAAACATCAGTCGAGACTTGATGAAGGGTACAACAGGAATATTTTATTCTGGCAAGATGGCCTGCTTTTATACACATCAAGGACACAGTCAAATACGCCCAAAACACTCCCACAACATGCCCATGAATTTCTTAGTCAGGAGGACTGTGCATAAAAACATAAAATATAAAAAATACATAAAAACTCAAATATTATATCCTTGGATAGCTTGGATCTGAGCACCCAAGTTGTCCACATAGCTCTTAGATCCCACGAATACAGCCGAATCACCACTGGGGTAAAGTTTTGACCGACTGTTTATGAGGCGTCTGCCCAAATCAGTTCCAGAGTTTCAGTGGTAGCGGTCCTGGCTTGTCGTGGTACGAAGCAGGCATTCTTGAAGTTTGACCGTTGTTCACGTGGTCGAGTGTCCGTCTTAGAGTTCCAGACACTCGACGACCAAGTCCCGCTGCATGCTTTCATCCGACAAGATGGCTGCCGTTTCTCCATCACGTGTTGTTCAGTTATACGAACGACAGCCACACAAGGAGAGCACTTAATTCTGTGAACTTAATGAACCAATGGGTGGTAGGTGTTCAGTAGATTTATTTACCAAGCGCAGGGAAAGTAACTTGCGGAATAATGTATATAGTTTTGTCACTGGCAGAAATTAAGTAACTATTTCTCCACCATATGTATTAGGGAGGACCTATGGCAATAGATATGCAAATAAATGCTGCAAAAACGTGCAAAAAAAGGTGCTGCAGCAACTAAAGAAAGTTAATATAAACAAACCTCCATGAGTATTTAAGGAACTCAGTGTGGAAATAAGTGAACCTCTGTTTTTAATCTTTCAAGATTCTTTTCTTTCAGGAAGTGTTCCGGAGGATTGGAGGAAAACGGATGTGGTTCCTATAGTCAAAAAGGGTTTTAAATGCTTGCCTGGAAATGATAGACCTGTGAGCTTAACGTCTGACTGGGAAAGTATTTGAAAGGGATAACATTTAAGAATTCCTTGAGAAGAACATAGTTATCAGCAAAAATCTGCATGGTTTTATAAAGCATGTCATGTCAAACTAACTTGATTGCATTCTACAAAGAAGTAAGTTGAAGTATAGATCAGGTTGTTGCAGTGGATGGGATTTATTTGGATTTTGCAAAGGCGTTTGATACAGTTCCACACATTAGATTAGTGTTCAAACTCAAAGAAATCGATCTAGATGAAAATTCTTGGGTGGAACATTGGCTTAAAAATAGAGTACAGAGAGTTGTCATTAATGGTACATTTTCAAGCTGGACAGAGGTGGCAAGTGGCATCCCTCAGGGTTCTGTTTTGGGACCCCTTCTAATTAAGATGTTTATAAATGATCTTTATAAAAGCACTGAAGGTCATGTTTCAGTGTTTGCAGATGACACAAAGCTCTGTAAAGTATTACAATGTGATCTAGATATTACTTTGCTGCAGAGGGATTTAGATTGGGCACTCAAATGGCAGGTGAAATTTAATATAGAAAAATGCAAAGTTATGCACTTTGGCATCAAGAATGCACAAGCAGCTTATACCCTTAATGGAAGCGAATAAGAGATAACCACACATGAGAAGTACTTGGGAATTGTTATAGACAACAAACTATGTAACAATGTGCAAGGTCAATCAGCAGTGGCAGAGGCCAGTAAGGTATTGTCATGCATGAAAAAAATGGCATTAATTATGAGGATGAGAATATAATATTGCCTCTTTATAAATCGCTGGTAAGGCCACACCTTGAATATGCTGTGCAATTTTGGTCGCCTGTTCTAAAGAAGGATATTATGGCACTAGAAAGAGTGCAGAGGCAGGCTACAAAATTAAAAGAAATGGAACATTTTAGCTATGAAGAAAGGTTAACAAACTTAAACCTCTTTAGTTTAGAAAAATGTTGCCTCAGAGGGAATGTAATAACATTATACAAATATATCTGTGGCAAATTCAAATCATTGTGTGGAAATCTATACACAAACAGGACTTTACATAGGACATGAAGTCATGCATTTTGAGTAGAAGAAAGAAGATTAGTCTAAGGCAAAGGAAAGGTTTTTTTTACCATAAGAACAATAAGGATATGGAATTCTCTATCTGAAGAAGTGGATTTATCAGAGTCCGTATGTGTTTTAACAGCAACTAGATACTTGCAAAAACAGAATATTCAAGGATATAATTTTTCAATGTAGGATAAATGCTTCGTGATCCAATGATTAATCTGTCAAACTGGGGTCAAGAGGGAATTTTTTCCCTAGTTTGTTGCAAAATTGGAAGTGCTTCAAACTGGTGGGTTTTTTTGCCTTCTTTTGGATAAACAGCAAAAAACAAAATGTGAGGAAGGCTGAAGTTGATGGACACATGTCTTTTTTCAGTCTATGTAACCAAGTCCAGTGATACTCTCCTCTTTCTGAAGGTTTCAATATTTAAAAGAATGGCTTTAATATAAGGGTTTTCAGGTGCAGCAATTAATACCTTTCTGAAGGCCAGGGAAAACAAATTTCCTCAGCTACCTTCACAGAGTTGGGATACCTTCCTAATTAGGTGATCATTCAAATTCCTTCTACCAAGGAGGTTTTAAGTTCTTAAATACAGGACTCATCTAGGACATAGCCACATCACCTCAGAGGTACATGGCTCAGCACTCTTCGATCTCCCTTTTCATGAGGGGCTTTGATATGGAGGTATCTAAATATCTGTTGGCTGTATTTATATGATCCCTCAGTTAACCATTGCTCCTGTGGACTTCTCACCCCTTTTAACCATAAGACTCTCTCTTTACAACTGCTCAATATTAAGTTAGCTTTATCAGTGACATTGGCATTGGGAAGAAGGATATCAGATCTTCAAGCACTATTTTGCATAAAACCCTTTACGGTCTTTCACAATATAGAATAATTCTCAATCTGTTCCTAAGTTTAGTCATAAAGTGGCTTCTTCTCTCCATATTAATGAAGAAATTATTCTTCCAGCTCTTGAAGCCTATTGATTGGAATGAAGACTCTGTAATGAAACTTTCTCCTCTTGTCCTAGAGAGAAGTCTTATGTTCTATAGATTTACTATCTGGCTTTCTTCTTATAGTCTATTTATCTTAACGAATGCACCAGGAGAGGCCTTCATGCCATCAGCAGGAGGATAGTTTTGACTAGTTTCAGGCTACTAAGCCCCAGGGGTTACAATACCTGAAGGTCTGTTAGCTCTCCAATAGAGCAGTTTCTCCCTCTTGAGCATCAGTGGTCAAGTTTTCCTGGAACTTTTAGGTTAAATGGCTGCTTGGTCCTCAACCAATACTTTTTTTTCAGACCTTTCTTTCGTACATTTGAGTTGGTCAATATGGCAATAGTGGGCAATCAATTTTTAATTCCCAATGTCCTTATGAGGTGTGTGTTTTAACTTTGCATTCATAATTTGGAAGTCTTGTGTATTTCTTTCCCTCCGTTGGTTATTGCTTGGGCATTACCCATTGTTGTGCTACCATGGATATGGCCAGGAAAAATGAAAATGTATTCCTATTAACCTTAATTTTCTTTTCCTGGTCATTGGCCATGGCAGCAAAAAGATCCTGCCCCGGGATGTTCCTGTAAACAAGACTGAGGGTGGGAGGGGTTACTTATACCATCTGGTTTAATTAGGTGCCTGTCTAATTAGGAATAGGGAGGAGCTACCCATTGCTGTGCTGTAATCGCCTATGACGAGGAAAAGAAAATTACAGCAAGTAGGGATTAGTTTTTCTTTATATATAAATATAAATTAATATAAATGTTATATATATATATACACACATTTATACGTATAATTGCATAAATACATAAATAGTCACATAGAATTTAAATACATACAGTTGCAAGAAAAAGTATGTGAACCCTTTGGAATAATATGGATTTCTGCACAAATTGGTCATAAAATGTGATCTGATCATCATCTAAGTCACAACAATAGACAATCACAGTCTGCTTAAACTAATAACACACTAAGAATGAAATGTTGCCATGTTTTTATTGAACACACCATGCAAACATTCACAATGCAGGTGTAAAACGTATGTGAACCCCTAGACTAATGACATCTCCAAGAGCTAATTGGAGTGAGATGTCGGCCAACTGGAGTCCAACCAATGAAATGAGATTGGAGGTGATAGTTACAGCTGCCCTGCCCTATAAAAAAAAAAAAAAACACACACCAGTTCTGGGTTTGCTTTTCACAAGAAGTGCCTGATGTGAATGATGCCTCGCACAAAAGAGTTCTCAGAAGACCTACGATTAAGAATTGTTGACTTGCATAAAGCTGGAAAGGGTTATAAAAGTATCTCCAAAAGCCTTGCTGTTCATCAGTCCACGGTAAGACAAATTGTCTATAAATAGGGAAAGTTCAGCTCTGCTGCTACTCTTCCTAGGAGTGGCCGTCCTGTAAAGATGACTGCAAGAGCACAGCACAGACTGCTCAATGAGGTAAAGAAGAATCCTATAGTGTCAGCTAAAGACTTATAAAAGTCACTGGCAAATGCTAACATCTCTGTTAGCGAATCTACAATACGTAAAACACTAAACAAGAATGGATTTCACGGGAGGATACCACAGAGGAAGCTACTGCTGTCCAAACAAAACATTGCTGCACGTTTACAGTTTGC
This sequence comes from Pelobates cultripes, assembly GCA_933207985.1. Lineage (NCBI taxonomy): Eukaryota > Metazoa > Chordata > Amphibia > Anura > Pelobatidae > Pelobates > Pelobates cultripes. Next base: position 284,923,155 of record OW240915.1, on the reverse strand, counting down.
ACAAGAGCACCTGGATGTTCCACAGCAGTACTGGCAAAATATTCTGTGGACAGATGAAACCAAAGTTGAGTAGTTTGGAAGAAACACACAACACTATGTGTGGCGAAAAAAAGGCACAGCACACCAACATCAAAACCTCATCCCAACTGTGAAGTATGGTGGTGGGGGCATCGTGGTTTGGGGCTGCTTTGCTGCATCAGGGCCTGGACGGATTGCTATCATCGAAGGAAAAATGAATTCCCAAGTTTATCAAGACATTTTGCAGGAAAACTTAAGGCCATCTGTCTACCAGCTGAAGTTTAACAGAAGATGGGTGTTGCAACAGGACAATGACCCAAAGCATAGAAGTAAATCAACAACAGAATGGCTTAAACAGAAGAAAATACGCCTTCTGAAGTGGCCCAGTCAGAGTCCTGACCTCAAGAAAGTGATTCACACCAGACATCCCAAGAATATTGCTGAACTGAAACAGTTCTGTAAAGAGGAATGGTCAAGAATTACTCCTGACCGTTGTGCAGGTCTGATCTCCAACTACAGGAAACATTTGGTTGAAGTTATTGCTGCCAAAGGAGGTTCAACCAGTTATTAAATCCAAGGGTTCACATACTTTTCCACCTGCACTGTGAATGTTTACATGGTGTGTTCAATAAAAACATGGCAACATTTCATTCTTTGTGTGTTTTTAGTTTAAGCAGACTGTGATTGTCTATTGTTGTGACTTGGATGATGATCAGATCACATTTTATGACAAATTTGTGCAGAAATCCATATCATTCCAAAGGGTTCACATACTTTTTCTTGCAACTGTATATATGTATATGTATTTAAATTATACATGTACATTTATTTTATTAATTACAATTTGAGGGACCTGCCTGAAAACCCAGGAAGAAAGTCCAAAGAATTTAATTTAATAATGTAACTTTCCAAAAGACCATAAAACCTGTATATAGGGGGTACTTTTTTTTTTTACTCTGAAAGCTTTGTTGATTACAAATTTTAGTGTTTCAAAACCATAAATGTACCACAACTATGATATAATCATCAAAAGGGCAGTTTTTGTGCAAAAATGCAAAAAAACAAATATGAACACTAACTTTGGCCTGCGTTTGTGACTAAGTGGTTACTGTAAAAGACAGGACATAACTCATTTTAAATGTACTTGTGAGACATTACTAAACACAAATTTGAGTGTTTTAGCAATAACACATAAAATGCGGATTATATCATTGGTAAAAGGGCAGTTTATTTTTTAAAAAATACAAAAAAAATCTAAATTTGGCCAGCGTTTGTGTCTAAGTGGCTACTAAAAAAGACTGACCCCATTTTGAATATCCTGGGTTGTCTACTTTTGGAAATGGTATGCCATGATGGGGGTAAATTTCAGTCCTGGGCTGCTATACGCAGGCCCGTATTAACATAGGGGTTAATGGAGCTGCAGCTCCACGCCCATGGTTTTAAAAATAAATATATATATATATATATATATATATATATATAATTTTTTTTAACTAGTCTTCACATGCTCTTGCTCAAGTATGGAAACTTAAGAGGGATGTAGGGTTACAAAACTTGTGTGGACTGATGGACAATGAAATTAGTTAAGGTAAAGCTGACTTTGCGTACTATGCAAATGCTCTTCCTGCTTCAGTCTCTAAGTCTCTTCTACACTCACTATATACACCTTTCCTCTGTCCCAGACTGTGTAACAGGAGCTATTGCCTGCTAGTAAGAAGGTAAGGAGAGAAGTGGACAAGCGAGTGCTAGGGGACAGTCCTTAGAAAGCACAGAGCTAGAGCAGCATTAGACGCATTTATGCCAAACTCAGGATGCGGTCTGCATAATATGCCTTTTATTGGCCAGTCTGCATGACTGGCAGGCAGCCTGTCATTCAGTTACACCAGACTGACCTAATTCTTTGGGCAGACGTACCCCCTTTTTGGGCATGTTCGACCCTTTGGGCAGTTCCGGTTATGTGATTCGCATCAGTGTTCCACCCACATTCTGCTTCACTGGACATTGCTTTTAGGGAATATGGATTTACTTGAAAGAGGAAAGCAAGAGATTAGCATAGGTTATGTGTTTTCTTATAACTATATCCTGTAAGTTTCAATCCAGCACCGCCTCCTCCAGATACATGACGCTTGGGATGTATAACTGTTTTAGTGTCTTCGGTCAATAAGATTCTGTAATTAGGCCCATCATAACTGAGAGCATCAGGCCCAATGGCCTCTTTATCTGGCACTGGGCATACAATCTCAAAGGCAACATAGCCCCAGAAAATCAATCTGGCTAATTTTAGTTTGTAAAAACTGTAAATGGGAAAAGCCCTTTATTTAACACAGTAACTTTCTAAAAGAAAAACTTAAATCCTGTACATGGAGGGTACTGTTTTACTCATGAGACATCTCTGAACACAAATGTGTATTTTATTAGAGTAAAAGCTAACAGTGTTATGACATTACCCGATAAAATGTCATGCAGAACTTGAAATAACACAATTCCTTAATTTCTCAATTTTTTTTTGAATTTTTTTGTTCATATTAAATTAGGTTTAATATATGAATATTAGATGTGAAATGAAAACCCTGTTTCTCATGAATAAAATGATATGAAATAAGTGGGGGTGCACTTCAAATGAAATAGGTGAATTATGGTTGAACAGACTTATAGCGCAAATTCAAGGTTTTGTTTTGAATAGAACATGTACAACTGCCTCCGTCCTTAAAAGGTTAAATTGCAATTAGTGTCTGTGTATAAATAGACAATTAGTTTGCTAGCTCTCACATGGATGCCCTGAGTGGGCATATGGTCATATCTGCCAGATATCTAGATACTGAGCCATGGGGAGCAGAAAATAACTGTCAAAAGACCTGCATAACAAGGTAATGGAACTTCAAGATGGATATAAAAGGATACCCAAAGCTTTGAAAATGCCAGTCAGTACTATTCAATCACTTATTAAGAAATGGAAAATTTGGGGATCTCTTGATACCAAGCCAAGGTCATGTAGACCAACAAAGATTTCAGCCACAACTGCCAGAAGAATTCTTTGGGAATACAAAGAAAAACCCACAAATAACCTCAGGAGGAATACAGGCTGCTCTGGAAAGAGACGGTGTGGTTGTTACAAGGAGCACAATACGATGATACTTGGAGCTGCATGGTCGAGTTGCCAGAAAAAACCCTTTACTGTGCCAATGCCACAAAAAAGCCTGGTTATAACATGCCTGACAACACCTTGACACGTTGCACAGCTTCTGGCACACTGTAATTTGGAGTGATGAGACCAAAATAGAGCTTTATGGTCACAACCATAAGCGCTATGTTTGGAGAAGGGTCAACAAGGCCTACACAGGAAACAATACCAACCCCAATGTGAAGCATGGTAGTGGCGCACGGATGTTTTGGGGGAAGGGTGGGAGTTTTAAAAGGTACAGGGAATCTTGTGAAAATTGATGGCAAGATGAATGCAGCATGTTATCAGAAAATACTAACATTCTTCTATTCAAAAGTTGCACTACTGAAGGCAACAGAAAATTGCATTAGGCTTGTCAGTAAAAGAAAAAAAATCAACAAACCACTGTGGTACTCCGCAGATGTGGCCAAAATAGTAAAAAACTAAAAGTTAGCATTTAGGAATTATAAAAAAAAACAGAGTTAGGAAGACAGAATGATCCATAAGATTAGGCAGAAAGACGCTAAGCAAGTTATAAGAGCTTCCAAATCACACACAAGAGAAAATAGCAGTCAGTAAAAAAGGAGGACAAAACTTTTTTTAGATACATAAATGAGAAAAGAAAAGTAAAACAAGGATTAGTTATATTAAAAACAAAAGAAGGAAGGTATGTAGAAGAGGATAAAGGTCTAGCTGACTGCCCCAATGAATATTTCTGTTTGGTATTTACAGATGAAAATGAAGGAAAGGGACTTCAGTTAAGAAAAAGGATAAATGAGTCATTTATTACACGTGAGTTTACAGAGGAACAGGTTCTATTTCAACTGTCAAAAGTAAAGACAAATAAGTCAATGGGACCTGATGGAATACACCCAAAGCTGTTAAAAGAGCTTAGTGGTGTACTAGCAAAACCATTAACATATTTATTTAACCAATCATTGTTAACAGGAGTAGTCCCAGAAGATTGGAAGTTAGCGAATGTTGTGCCCATTCACAAGAAAGGTAATAGGGAGGAGTCAGGCTATTATAGGCCAGTAAGCCTTACTTCAGTAGTGGGGAAAGTGATGGAAATCATGATGTTAAAGAATAGGATTGTTGAACATCTAAAAACACATGGATTTCAAGATCAGAGACAACATGGGTTTACTTCAGGGAGATCATGCCAAACTAGTCTTATTGATTTTTTTGATTGGGTAACTAAAATTATAGATCAGGGTGGTGCAGTAGACATTGCTTACCTAGATTTCAGTAAGGCTTTTGACACTGTTGCACATAGAAGGCTTATCAATAAATTGCAATCATTAAGTGTGGATTCCAATATTGTTGAATGGGTAAGGCAGTGGCTGAGTCACAGGCAACAGAGGGTTGTAGTCAATGGAGTTTTTTTGCCTTCTTTTGGATCAACAGCAAAAAACAAATGTGAGGTAGGCTGAACTTGATGGACGCAAGTCTCTTTTCAGCTATGTAACTATGTAACTATGAAGCTTGGGCTTGTCACAAGTGGGGTACCTCAGGGATCTGTACTTGGACCCATTCTCTTTAATATTTTTATTAGTGATATTGCAGAAGGTCTTGATGGTAAGGTATGTCTTTTTGCTGATGATACTAAGATACGTAACAGGGTTGATGTTCCAGGAGGGATAAGCCAAATGGCAAATGATTTAGGTAAACTAGAAAAATGGTCAGAGTTGTGGCAACTGACATTTAATGTGGATAAGTGCAAGATAGTGCATCTTGGACGTAAAAACCCAAGGGCAGAGTACAGAATATTTGATAGAGTTCTAACCTCAACATATGAGGAAAGGGATTTAGGGGTGATTATTTCTGATGACTTAAAGGTAGGCAGACAATGTAATAGAGCAGCAGGAAATGCTAGCAGAATGCTTGGTTGTATAGGGAGAGGTATTAGCAGTAGAAAGAGGGAAGTGCTCATGCCATTGTACAGAACACTGGTGAGACCTCACTTGGAGTATTGTACCGCAGTACTGGAGACCGTATCTTCAGAAGGATATTGATACCTTAGAGAGGGTTCAGAGAAGGGCTACTAAACTGGTTCATGGATTGCAGGATAAAACTTACCAGGAAAGGTTAAAGGATCTTAACATGTATAGCTTGGAGGAAAGACGAGACAGGGGGGATATGATAGAAACATTTAAATATATAAAGGGAATCAACACAGTAAAGGAGGAGACTATATTTAAAAGAAGAAAAACTACCACAACAAGAGGACATAGTCTTAAATTAGAGGGACAAAGGTTTAAAAATAATATCAGGAAGTATTACTTTACTGAGAGGGTAGTGGATGCATGGAATAGCCTTCCAGCTGAAGTGGTAGAGGTTAACACAGTAAAGGAGTTTAAGGATGCGTGGGATAGGCATAAGGCTATGCTAACTATAAGATAAGGCCAGGGACTAATGAAAGTATTTAGAAAATTGGGCAGACTAGATGGGCCGAATGGTTCTTATCTATCATCACATTCTATGTTTCTATGTTTCTTCTGCATGAAGGCTGCACATGGGATGCTCTTGGACTTTCCAGCATGACAATGACCCTAAGCACAAGGCCAAGTTGACCCTATTCTATTTTTCCAAATATATTTTTAGTTTTAAAGAACAGTGTAAAATGTTGGCACAAAGTTGGTGGATTGCTGCTTGCAGAGTTAGTGGAATTTAGAGGACACACTCCCATTATAGATAAATGCCACAATTTAAAAAAAACACAATATCACCATAAAACTCCCTGTGTAATGTTGGCAGATATTACATTATCTTTTCCCAGTCTTTTTGCGCTGAAATAATGGTGACAGTGTAAATGTGAAACTTTATTATATACATTGTTCTAAAGAAATCATCTTTCTAACATCTTGTAAGAAATCATCTAACATCTCCATTACTTCATTTGTTTATAGCTTGCCACACCTTATTTCCATGACTTCATAGTTCATTTATGATGTCATAGAGCCAATTCTATAAAACCCAGCTGTGTCAGATTTTCATCAGTGTATGTTTGACTCTTATAGAGCATACACACAGCACTCACAGTGTTCTGGAGATAATTTATACAAATGTCAGGCAACCGTTCATTTTAACTTAGTACATAAGGTTTTGCTTATTTATTTATTTTTTTCTTTCTAAACAATATAAGTCAATTCTACAACATCATTTTTAGGTTAAGGTTTATGGCAATTTAGCTTTAATCTTGTTTTATTATGGAAAAGCAACATTTCATGTGGTGTTTAAATATGGCGATTATGTCATCAGATCAGTCAAGAAGTTGGGGATGATATGCTCACTGTTTTCTAAACAAAATTTTAGTTAAATAAATTCCAAAATTTGGCCAAAAGCAGTATGGTCATATCTGCCAGTTGGTGAATTTTACAGGAAAAAAATGTGCAAAGCCAAATAAATAAGAGGAAATAACTTAATGTATTGGTATTGTCTGTCTAGATCACATATTACCTGCTCTGGCAACCTTTTTTCTGATAATTGCACAATATAAGCGCAACACTATATTCTCTTTAAAACATTTTATTGTTATAAAGGAATCAGTGGCATACCTACCACGTTCAAAGGGGTCGCAGCTGTGACCGGGCCCAGCTACAGCCTCTGCGACCGTGGACCACCACAACTTCAATGAGGCACTGGAAGGGCTGGGGGGGAATTGATACACATGAAGGGGCTCGGGAAAAAGACACATGGAGGAGCTGGTGCAGAAAATGAGACACATGGAGAGGCTGGGGAGGGAAATAAGACACATGGAGGGGTTGGTGGGACTTAGGAGGAGGGAATGAGACACATGGAGGGCCTTGGGGGAGGGAATGAGACACATGGGGGGAGGGGATGAAACACATGGGGTAGCCCAAGGCAATTTGTGCACCAGGGACCAGTGGTTTCTAGTTACACTTCTGAAAGGAATCATCTGTTTAATGTATAATAAAGTGTAGATCACGGCACTGGTATAAAACTTGCCACACCCAGCTTCAGTGATGTCATATTCTCTTTATTCTCTTTTTTGAGGTCACTGATTTAATTCTAGAAAAAACAGTTCCCCTCTTTGTTAGTGTATCTGACTATGACTGTTACAGAGCGTACAGTAGTTTTATATGGTAAATAGCTTACTTTTTGATTAATAATAAAAGTACGTTCTATGACATATTTTTAATAAGGATTCCATCACTTTAAGATTAATTGTGTTTTACTATGGAAAAAGGTTTAATGGGGTGAAGGCACATCATCAACAAAAATAGGGAGCCAAGATAGGCACATTCTGTCTTCTTAAAGGAACACTCTAAGATTAACCCCTTAAGGACTGGACTGTTTTTGCGATGTTGTACATTTGCGACCAGGCATATTTTTACACTTTTGCGGTGTTTGTGTTTGGCTGGAATTTTCCGCTCTCTCATATACTGTTCCCATACAAATTATATATTGTTTTTTTCAGGACAAAAGGGGCTTTCTTTACATACCATTATTTATATAATCTCATGTATTTTATTTAAAAAAAAATATGATGAAAAATTGAAAAAAAATACATGTTTTTTGACTTACTTGAAAAATCTTTTACTCATCTACAAAAGCGAATGAAAAAAACTACTAAATAGATTCAAAATTTTGTCCTGAGTTTAAAAATACCCTGTGTTTACATGTTTTTTGCATGTTATAGGGCTATAGGTACAAGTAGGATAGTGCGGTTTCAAAACATACATTTTTAAAATTTATCAATAGTGACATTGTAACACTATTATCTGTCATAAATCTCTGAATAACACCCCACATGTACATATTTTTTTTAAAGTAGACAACCCAGGGTATTCAATATGGGGTATGTCCAGTCTTTTTTAGTAGCCACTTAGTCGAAAACACTGGCCAAAGTAAGCATTCATATTTGTTTGTGTGTGAAAAAAGTAAAAAAACTAAATTGAACGCTAATTTTGGCCAGTGTTTGTGACCAAGTGGTTACTAAAAAAGACTGGACATACCCCATTTGCAATACCTTGGGTTGTCTTCTTTTGCAAATGGTATGCCATCATGGGGGTAATTCTCATTCCTGGGCTACCATACGCTCTCAAAGGCAACGTAACCAACCTGGCCATTTTCAATGTAAAATTATTTGACCCATATATTTGACCTTGTAACTTTCAAAAATGCTATAAAACCTGTACATGGGGGGTACTGTTTTACTCGGGAGACATCGCTGAACACAAATATTAGTGTTTAAAAACTGGAAAACGTATCACAACAATTATATCATCAGTAAAAGTGCTGTTTGTGTGTGAAAAATGCAAAAAAAGTCACTTTCACTGACAATATCATCACTGTGATATGTTTTACTGTTTTGAATCACTAATATTTGTGTTCAGCGAAGTCTCCCGAGTAAAACAGTACCCCCCATGTACAGGTTTTAGGGTGTCGTAGAACGTTACAGGGTAAAATACAGTGCTAGCAAATTCAATTCTCTGGAATTTTGGCCTGGGTTGGCAGGCAGGTCCCTCAAATTGCAATCAATAAAATTACTGAATTATGTAAAAATATTACATCAATAAGCATGTAGAATTTAAATATATAAACATATTTATATATTTGAAGTCTACGTGTATATTTATATAATTCTTTATGTAATTTTGTATATGGACATATGTATATTTCTTATTATTTTTATTTATTTTTATATACATAGATATATAATATACAAATTCATTCTAAGTGTATTTTGATATAAATATATATATATATTAATTTTAAAATACAGTTAGAATAAAATTTCATATAGATATATAATTTTTTTTTTTTTTATTATTATTTAAAAAAAAATTTATTTAATTTAAATTACTTATTATTTATATTTTATAATAATATATATATACAATATATATAGTTATTATATATATTATATATATACGTGTGTAATTTAATTATAAGTGTATTTTTATATTAATATAAGTACATATTAATATAAAAATACACTTAGTATGACATTATATATATATGATATATAGACATATATTATATAGATATAATATACGTCTATATATCATATATATATACATATGATATGTATTAACATTAACTTTATTTTTTTAATGATTTTACACATGCAGGGAGACTGCCTGTCAGCACAGGCAGTCCCCCTGCAGGCAGACACATAGACACCTATTGTGACCATGTGATCGCTCTGTTGAGCGATCACATGGCCACAGGGGTCCTAATTCAGTGTGGGGAGACTGTCTGGGCTGCAGGCAGTCTCCCCACACTGGGAGCAACGCTGATCGCCGCCGGGGGAACGACGGCGATCAGGTAAGTAACTCAGACCGTTAGGACGGTTCAGGACCGTCATCGGTCGGCAAGGCAAAAATGCTGATGACTGTCCTGAACCGTCCTCGGTCGCTAAGGGGTTAATAACTATAGAGTTTGTTTATTTACACTACTCCCTACCTTTAAAATGCAAGAAATAAAAATAAAAAAAGCTGTTAACCCAGCTCCACCACAGTTTCTTATCTTCAGAGATCATTCGAGGTGATAATGTTAGGTTCAATCCAATGTTTTTCATAGAAGAAGCACTGGGGATCTAAAGCGCATGCCTACTAGTAAAATGTATTTTTATTTTATTTTTTATGGAAAAAGAAGATTATCTCTGTAGAGACTTGTATAGATTAGAAACTGACTAAGAAAGATAGGAAAGTGGAAAAAGGACCACCACATATTACTTGTGTTAAGACAGCGACTTCCTCCAAACCATGAGACATTTCACCTACCTCCCTACCTAAAGATAATTCGCCCATATTGTCTCAGACCAACCCTACAGTAGTCATAGCTTTCTAAATGTGCACTTCTACACGAGTGCTTCAACCAAGTCAATGTGGCTTTAGTCACAGGAGGCCATGCTATATAGAGGGAGCTGGCAAGATGCTCAATGGATTTTTGTGATGATGTTTTGTCTTACTGCTTACATGCCTTCCCCACGTCACCAGATTTGAAATTGGCATTGAATTCTCCACAAATCACAATTTACAGAATACCTCTGCTGCGATTGCAGAGTTCCCGTTTAGCGTTTGTTTTTTCTGCACTGGTGCGCATATATTTCTTAAAGAGACACTTGGATAACGACATCATGTTATGCTACAAACACTAGCATTCATGCATGTCTTAAAAACCAATGTTCAAGGCTCTCCTTGTGTTACTTGTGTTATAGAAAACATGGTTTATATTGTTACAAATTAAAGGGTTACTGTAGGAGATATACAAATTCCATTTCATTGAATTGGTTATAGTGCCTGGTGTCCTTTGGCACGGTCCCACTGGAGGTGTGGCTAAGGCAGAGATTACACACTTCTTCTAGCTGTACCTATTCATACCAGCAATCAGTGGCGTACATACCAGGGGCCCGGCCACCCCTGCGACCCGGTATGTACCCACAGGGCCATCCTCTTCCCCTGTGGGCCCAGGAGCCGACCACCCCAGGGCCCCCCGAGGCTGGCCCTGCTGACACCCGGCAGGCGGATGGCCGGTCGGGCAGGCGAGGGAGCACTCAGTGCTTCCTCTTCAGCTCTCTCGCGCACCGCACTGATACCGGAGCCGGAAGATGACGTCATCTTCCATCTCCGGCATCCCTACGTGCCGCGCAAGGGAGCTGAAGAGGAAGCACTGAGTGCTCCCTTGCGCGCCCGCCTGCCCGACCGGCCACCCGCCCAGGAGCCCAGCAGCACCACTGGACCCCAGGGAATCCACCCAGCACTCCAAAAGGTAAGGAGGTTGGGAGGATTACATTTAAAAAAAAAAAAAAACCACAAAACATGTGTTAGTGTTTGAGTGTTAGTGTTAGTGTTAGAGTGTGTGTGTGTGAGTGAGTGTTAGTGTGAGTGTGTGTGTGTGAGTGTTAGTGTGAGTGTTAGTGTGTGTCTGCTAGTGCGTGTCAGTGAGTGTGTTACTGTGTGTGTGTGTTAGTGAGTCTGTTTGATTTCTGTTAGTGAGTGTGTGTTTGTCAATGAGAGTGTATGTTTTGTAAGTGAGTGTGTATGTATGTCTGTCGCTGAGTGTGTCTGTTAGCTAGTGTGTATGCGTCTGTAAGTGTGTGTTTGTCTAGCACTTACCTTTCTCCAGCGCCGGACTCCCTTGGCGCTGGGGATCCCTCAGCCTCTCAGCTCCGAATGCGACCGCTCACGCATTCAAACCGCCCATAGGAAAGCATTACTCAGTGCTTTCCTATGGACGTTCAGTGTGCATCTGCATGCACTGGCGTACATACCGCGGTCGCAGGGGTCGCAGCCCTGTAACCCCTGCGACCAGGTGCCCACCACTATGTGTTGCGGCCCGGCCCGCGCGCGCGGGGGCCATGGATCAATTTTCGCACCGGGGCCCCATGGATCATGTGTACGCCACTGCCAGCAATGAGTGGCTGTGATAGACTGAAAGCAGTCAGCTAACATTCTCAGCCAATCACAGCTGTCCACTGCTTTTGAGTCAAATACGTCCTCGTGAGTCCAAGCAGCACAGAGGGAATGGGCTACTGGGGGCTCTTGTATAGTATGAAAACATTAAAAATGGGGTGACCGAGTCTATAGGAGGATAATAGAAGGAAGGTATTTAGTATCCAGAATCCTCCATAGCCTATATGCCTTCACCTGCCCTAATTACCAACTGCTGAGGCTTTAATTAGCAGGCACTCTTGTAAAAGGTTGGTGAAACCAATTTTTTTAATATACCAAATACAGTGGAGCGCTTAACTATGATAGTGAATATGTGGCTCACCCTGTGAAACATAACATATATTTACTTAAATTAATTTCTGTATCTCTAACAATTTGGGTTTTTAGATCCCTTTAAGAAAAAAAAAATGCAGTACCCTTTAGTGTATGTATGTATATATATATATATATATATACACACACACACACACATATACATACACACACACACAATAAACAGAATAATGGAGCACTCACATGCTTCAGAGCAATAACCGAGCTCTGGGAATATACACCAGTAGGTCTGTTAGGCGACGTTCCCCTTTCTTCTTGAAGAGTGGTATAAGGTTTCTTAATATGCAATTGTTGTTTCAGGAATCTCAAATAAAGAGATTTAGAAATAGTGTCACATTGTTTAGGAGATATTCTAATATTTAAAAAAAGAATACTCACAAGCCTAGAGTCTATAAATTGGCTCAGTAGATCAGCAAGGTATGATTTGGCACCACATACACTCTTGGAAATGCAGGAACTGTGATGGTTAAAAAAAAATGAAGCAAAATAAGGTGTATATATATAAAAAATCTATATACACTGCTCAAAAAAAATAAAGGGAACACTTAAACACAATGTAACTCCAAGTCAATCACACTTCTGAAAAAATCAAACTGTCCACTTAGGAAGCATCACTGAGTGACAATCAATTTCACATGCTGTTGTGCAAATAGGATAGACAACAGGTGGACATTATAGGCAATTAGCAAGACACCCCCAATAAAGGAGTGGTTCTTCACAGTTCCTATGTTTCCTGGCTGATGTTTTGGTCACTTTTGAATGCTGGCGGTGCTTTCACTCTAGTGGTAGCATGAGACGGAGTCTACAACCCACACAAGTGGCTCAGGTAGTGCAGCTCATCCAGGATGGCACATCAATGAGAGCTGTGGCAAGAAGGTTTGCTGTGTCTGTCAGCGTAGTGTCCAGAGCATGTGGGCGCTACCAGGAGACAGGCCAGTACATCAGGAGACGTGGAGGAGGCCGTAGGAGGGCAACAACCCTGCAGCAGGACCGCTACCTCCGCCTTTGTGCAAGGAGGATCAGTAGGAGCACTGCCAGATCCCTGCAAAATGACCTCCTGCAGGCCACAAATGTGCATGTGTCTGCTCAAATGGTCAGAAACAGACTCCATGAGGGTGGTATGAGGGCCCCACGTCCACAGGTGGGGGTTGTGCTTACAGCCCAACACCGTGCAGGACGTTTGGCAAATTCGCCACTGGCGCCCTGTGCTCTTCACAGATGAAAGCAGGTTCACACTGAGCACATGTGACAGACGTGACAGAGTCTGGAGACGCCATGGAGAACGTTCTGCTGCCTGCAACATCCTCCAGCATGACCTGTTGGCAGTGGGTCAGTAATGGTGTGGGGTGGCATTTCTTTGGGGGGTCGCACAGCCCTCCATGTGCTCGCCAGAGGTAGCCTGACTGCCAGTAGGTACCGAGATGAGATCCTCAGACCCCTTGTGAGACCATATGCTGGTGCTACTAAAGTCCAAGCTTCGAATATATTCCATTAACTACAACCCTCTGTTGCCTGTCACTCAGCCACTGCCTTACCCATTCAACAATATTGGAATCCAAACTTAAAGATTGCAATTTATTGATAAGCCTTCTATGTGTAACAGTGTCAAAAGCCTTACTGAAATCTAGGTAAGCAATGTCTACTGCACCACCCTGATCTATAATTTTAGTTACCCAATCAAAAAAATCAATAAGACTAGTTTGGCATGATCTCCCTGAAGTAAACCCATGTTGTCTCTGATCTTGAAATCCATGTGTTTTTAGATGTTCAACAATCCTATCCTTTAACATGGTTTCCATCACTTTCCCCACTACTGAAGTAAGGCTTACTGGCCTATAGTTGCCCGACTCCTCCCTATTACCTTTCTTGTAAATAGGCACAACATTCGCTAACTTCCAATCTTCTGGGACTACTCCTGTTAGCAAGGATTGGTTAAATAAATCTGTTAATGGTTTTGCTAGTACACCACTAAGCTCTTTTAATAGCTTTGGGTGTATTCCATCAGGTCCCATTCCATCAGTTATACGCAATATGTCCTTGCATGTGGCAGTTGAAGCATCTGAGTTGTTTCTCAGTCTGGTCTCGTAGCCGTAATGGGACTTTTGGGTATGTTCTACCATCATAGTTATATTGTCCCAGGCTCAGTATCAGGTTTTGTCCTTTCTTTCCAGTTTCCCCGCTTATCTGGTTGCTAGCGGATCTAGGCTGAGAATCAATACGGTGTGGCTCCTTAGCAGCCAAGTTCCTCTCAATCATCATCTGCTTCCACATCCACAGCTTCTGATTTGATAATCTCTCAATGTCTGAGTAACTTTCAAATGCAAACTTTACAAAGGCTTGGCGTGTAACTAGCCCTTTTATATCAGCTATATGTCCAATTCCTTCATGAGCTGCATTTTCCAGGTGCTCAACCTCTTCAAGACCTGGTTCTGTCACCAACTCATCCTCCACTGGAACAAGTCCCTCCGTGAAGGGCTCCACAACATCCTCCATCTGTTCTGCGAATCCCTGGGAACCTTCCTTGCTCCCTACAGGTAATACTACAGGTCTCATCTCTATATCCTCAGGGGGTTTGCCAGGGAGGCTGTCTAGAGCAACTTCCTCCTGCATGAATGCAGCCTTTCATCCCAGCTCCATCCCCTCATGCTCGGCCTGGCCTGGTATGGAGCGCTGTTCTTCTGCCAGAGGCCTAAACTCCCGGCTTAGCTCATCTTTCCTTTGCCTGGTTTCCTCCCCAGGGTATCCTCTGCTTGCTCGGCCTTGAGGAGCCACCTCTCAATGTCCGCAATGCTTTCCTCTGGGCTGTCTGGCGGTGTCCTTGCTCCCTCGGGGGTGTCCAGAGACGCAGTCATGGCCTCTCGCTGGGTCATGACAACCCCGGTATCAAACAGCCGGTCAGGCAGTCCGAGTTCCGCTTTTAATTCCATTACTGTGTTCCCAGAATCTGGCAGCTGTTCCAGGTAGTCCATGCGCCCAGGCATTGTAGATGTAGTCTTTGCCAGCAGATACAGTTCTACGGCTCCCGGACAATCATTCAAAGTCTTTGTAGCAATACCAGGTGTCTCGGAAATATTTAATTCTGTTACGCCAATGTCACCTACTTTGTCACTTTCGCCTTGGTCGGGCGTAGGTGCGGACGTGCCTATCTTATCACCACAGTTCTGTGGTGTTCTGTAACTGTCGCTTTCTCTTGGCTTAGATCAGAAGCGGTTACTTTGCCTTTCTTATTTTGACTTCATTTTGCCACTACTTCTCTGCCTTGCTTTTCTCTGCCAAACTGTTCAACAGCTGGTTGACATTTTTGGGTAGCCTCTGCTACTAAACAGTGCACAGCATTTTTGAGCTCAACTGGGGTGCTTTGCTTCTCTCTATTTTGCTCAGCTCCTCTGCTGCTGTCTTATCTGACTCCCCAAATCAGTCTGCTTTTCATGCATTTGACTTGTTCACTTGGGTGTACATCAGGGGCTTCTGCTTCATTTTTCTTTCCCTGGCTGTATTCACTAGCTTTACTTACTACTTCTGGGTGGTTTCTGCTTGGCATACATTTTTTTCTCATCTTTGCAGTTTTTTTTAAGGATGTTTCTGCATTCTTTAGTCTTATCACTTTACACTGCATATTTTTACTTGTCTCATTCTTTATAGCACAAACCGACTTGACACTGCTGGCCTCAGTCACAGTCTTTCTTTCTCCTTTTGTTGCCTTGGGAAGATTTATCAGCACCTTTCTGTTTTCTAATGTCTTTCCAGCATTCTCTTTAAACATGCAAGATTCAGCTTTTGAGCGTGAAAATATTTTTGTTTCTGACTCTTTTTCCAAGACCTCTTTATCTGTTGTGATGCCACTCAGAGCAAGTTTGATGCTTTCATGAGAAGCTGCAATGTTTTGATTTTCAAATAAACACTTGTCAACTTCAGTAATCAGTTTGTCTCGTTCTCCCTTCTGCCCTTTCTTACTTTGGCGCATGTCACCATCACTGTCTCTTGAGAATTCTGCTTTTTCCTTTAGCTTTGCTGGACTCTTTACTAACTTTTTTTCTTTTTGTTCCTTGGAGGATCCAGCTGGGTGTTCACCTTCTTCTATTTTATCACTACTTTCAGGCTCAATTTCATTCTTCTTGCCTTTTAATTCCTGTTCTCTCTCTTCTGCATGTTTCTCAACATCACGCCTTGTTGCCCCCATGCTTTTCAGCTTGCTAAAGACTTCTTCTACTGCCTCTGTCATCTTATGCAGGATGTCAGTAGCTTGGTTACGGGGTCCCTTGTCCCCACGATCCCTGCAGGGGGCAATCTGCAAAACCTCAGGAAGGGCAGCTCTATTCTCCTGCTGAGCGTCCCTCAGGTTCTTAACCTGTGCAGCCAGTAAACGGTTGGAGTCTTGTTGTTTAGCGGTTGCCTGTACCACAGTCTTCAGCAGGTCCTCCATTATAGCACCAAGCAGGTAACAGTCTTAAAGGTACAGTGCTACTTGTTTGTTTAACAGGTCTGCCAAAATAAAAGTCCTCAAGCAGACTACCGGATGACTGGCACACCCACAGACCCTCAATGTGCTACTGTGCCCGCATTCTCCACCATATTGTGATCCTTGTCTGCAGGTAGCACGGTCCTCTTGGGCACAAACATGCACAGTCTTTTAAGACAACTTAATTCCAGGCACTTTATTGTTAAACTCCACCACAGATACAGCAGCAAATGAAAAAAAAAACAGTAACACAAATCCCTATAAACAAAAACCTAGCTCGGTCTGAGCACTTACTAACATCCACTTCCCTATCTCTCAAGAGTTTAAACTATAACAGAACAATAATTGGTTTCACCAACCTAGTGCCTTTGTCGGATCTCTGCACTCCCCACTCAGTTAGCATGCGGCTTCCATTCCTTCTAGAAAGAAACAAAATTCTCTCTCCTTTCCGCACTCTCAGTGCTCCAAGCCAGCCTTGACTGCTTCCTTCTGCACACCCAGTGCTCCAAGCCAGCCTTAACTGCTTTCCCTTCTGCACACCCAGTGCTCCAAGCCAGCCTTAACTGCTTTCCCTTCTGCACACCCAGTGCTCCAAGCCAGCCTTAACTGCTTTCCTTTCTGCACACCCAGTGCTCCAAGCCAGCCTTAATGGCTTTCCTTCTGCACACACAGTGCTCAGTCTCCTTGACTCTCTCACAGGAGAGAACAGTGTCTCTCCTACCTGCTTCCAGGGAGGAAGCCAGCAATCCCCCTTTACCTGCCTTGCAGGGAGGGGTTTATTCCCACTGCTGCAGCTGATCATCTGCAGCTAAGCAGTGGGTTGGAGACAGATCAAAACTCTGGCCTGGAACTTATTTCTCCCAGTTGTATGCAAACTGCGGAGTGGAGCATTGGCCCACCCTGCTCTCCAAATGCTCCACCCCAGGGGCCCATAACTAAACTTTGGTTTGCGTTGCCTACAACACATACTACACATACTCCCCCTGGGGTTAAATGTTGATTGAGGTAGCCCCAAAATATTGGGACATCTAAAAAAAAAAAAAAGAAACATTTGTGGCCTGTGGTGCATTTCTTGCAGTTCTGATGCATGGAGACATGCTGAACTCCTGATGCATGGAGAAAAAGCCTTCACAACCCTCTGCTATTGTGTACATAGTTTATACTAAGTGACCCATAGGTTGAGGTGGCGGTGACCATGGCAGTGTAGGTGGAAGCAGAGCAGCGGTGGAGGAGGAGGTAGCCAACACTGTTTGGGTCCTGGTCACTGGACTACGAAACTGTGAATGGCTCGTTAAATCTGTTATGGTTCTTTTTATCGCTTCAACTGTTACTTGGATAACTGTGGGAATTCTAAATATAATACATGCCGATGAGCGCCAGGGGCAGACGCTCCGCTTTTGCACCCTGCTCCCTCTTATGCTGTGCTGGTGCGTCTGTGCGGCCACCGCCTCTTCCTCCAAACTGCACACGTCACTCGCATGACCTTCATTCCATGTGGGGTCTACGACCTTATCATCCTCCACATCATCTTCCACTCACTCCTCAACCCTGCCCTCCTTGCCGGTCTGCTCACTGCAGAAAGCCACAGCAGTTGGCATCTGTGTTTTCCCAGCATGTAAAGTCTGCAAAGGACATATGGAAATTGTTTTATAACTGTATCCAGGCAACAGTTTTCCCTATAAACTGACCTCTCAGTTTGACTTGTGAGCGTATTGCCCCCGAATTACAATATTGTTATATTGGTATTTGATGGTTCTATTTGACTGTCAGATATGAAGTGCAGGCCGCAAATGTACTATTTCGCACCCAAAAAAATTTGAATTGGTCAAACTGCGCTGTAACCACAGTATTTGACGGTTCTATTTGACGCTCAGATATGAAGAGCACGCCCCAAATTTACTATTTAGCAGATTAGCACCCAGAAAGTAAGAATGTTTACAATTGCGCTGTAACCGCACTATTTAACGCTTCTATTTGACTATCAGATATGAAGTGCAGGCATCAAATTGACTTTTTAGCACCTAAAGAATTAGAATTTTTACAACTGCAATGTAAGCACAATATTTGACGGTTCTATTTGGCTCTCAGATAGAATGTGCACCGCAGGCCGCAAATGTACTATTTAGCAGACAAAAAATTTGAATGTTTAAAAAATGCTATGTCACAGCACTATTTGACGGTTCTATTTGACTCTCAGATATGAAGAGCACGCCCTAAATTTACTATTTAGCAGATTAGCACCCAGAAAAAAAGAATTTTTACAATTGCACTGTAAGCGCAGTATTTGACGCTTCTATTTCACTCTCAGATATGAAGAGCACGTCCCAAATTTACTAGTTAGCAGATTAGCACCCAGAAAATAAGAATGTTTACAACTGCGCTGTAACCGCACTATTTGACACTTCTATTTGACTCTCAAATATGAAGAGCACGCCCCAAATTTACTATTTAGCAGATTAGCACCCAGAAAATAAGAATGTTTACAATTGCGCTGTGACTGCACTATTTGACGCTTCTATTTAACTCTCAGATATGAAGAGCACGCCCCAAATTTACTATTCAGCAGATTAGCACCCAGAAAATAAAAATGTTTCAAACTGCGCTGTAACCGCAGTATTTGATGCTTCTATTTGACTCTCAGATATGAAGTGCAGGCATCAAATTGACTTTTTAGCACCTAAAGAATTAGAATTTTTACAACTGCAATATAAGCACAATATTTGACGGTTCTATTTGGCTCTCAGATAGAATGTGCACCGCAGGCCGCAAATGTACTATTTAGCAGACAAAAAATTTGAATGTTTAAAAAATGCTATGTCACAGCACTATTTGACGGTTCTATTTGACTCTCAGATATGAAGAGCACGCCCCAAATTTACTATTTAGCAGATTAGCACCCAGAAAAAAAGATTTTTTACAATTGCACTGTAAGCGCAGTATTTGACGCTTCTATTTGACTCTCAGATATGAAGAGCACGTCCCAAATTTACTAGTTAGCAGATTAGCACCCAGAAAATAAGAATGTTTACAACTGCGCTGTAACCGCACTATTTGACGCTTCTATTTAACTCTCAGACATGAAGAGCACGCCCCAAATTTACTATTCAGCAGATTAGCACCCAGAAAATAAAAATGTTTCAAACTGCGCTGTAACCGCAGTATTTGACGCTTCTATTTGACTATCAGATATGAAGTGCAGGCATCAAATTGACTTTTTAGCACCTAAAGAATTAGAATTTTTACAACTGCAATATAAGCACAATATTTGACGGTTCTATTTGGCTCTCAGATAGAATGTGCACCGCAGGCCGCAAATGTACTATTTAGCAGACAAAAAATTTGAATGTTTAAAAAATGCTATGTCACAGCACTATTTGACGGTTCTATTTGACTCTCAGATATGAAGAGCACGCCCCAAATTTACTATTTAGCAGATTAGCACCCAGAAAAAAAGAATTTTTACAATTGCACTGTAAGCGCAGTATTTGACGCTTCTATTTGACTCTCAGATATGAAGAGCACGCCCCAAATTTACTATTTAGCAGATTAGCACCGAGAAAATAAGAATGTTTACAATTGCGCTGTGACTGCACTATTTGACGCTTCTATTTAACTCTCAGATATGAAGAGCACGCCCCAAATTTACTATTCAGCAGATTAGCACCCAGAAAATAAGAATGTTTCAAACTGCGCTGTAACCGCAGTATTTGACGCTTCTATTTGACTCTCATATACGAAGTGCAGGCATCAAACTGACTTTTTAGCACCTAAAGAATTGGAATTTTTACAACTGCAATGTAAGCATAATATGTAACGGTTCTATTTGACTCTCAGAAATGAAGTGCCCCGCAGGCAGCAAATGTACTATTTAGCAGCCAAAAAATTTGAATGTTTAAAAATGCTATGTCACAGCACTATTTGACGATTCTATTTGACTTTCAGATATGAAGAGCACGCCCCAAATGTATTATTTAGCAGATTAGCACCCTGAAAATAAGAATGTTTCAAACTGCGCTGTAAGCACAGTATTTGACGCTTCTATTTGACTCTCAGATATGAAGAGCACGCCCCAAATTTACTATTTAGCAGATTAGCACCCAGAAAATAAGAATGTTTACAATTGCGCTGTAAACGCAGTATTTGACTCTCAGATATGAAGTGCAACCCACTAATGTACTTTTTAGCACCCAAAAAATTTTAAGTTTTAAAACTGCAATGTGACAGCAATATTTGACGCTTCCATTTGACTCTCAGATATGAAGTGCACCCCACTAATGTACTTTTTAGCACACAAAAAATTTTACGTTTTAAAACTCCGATGTAACCGCAGTATTTGACGCTTCTATTTGACTCTCAGATATGAAGTGCACCCCACTAATGTACTAGTTTGCAGAAGTCTTTCCTAATCTGTCCCTAACAGCTGCAGCATCCTCTCCCTACACTAATAAGAGCTCATGTGCGTGTGGCGCTACGCGACTCCAGCTTATATATAGAGCCTGGGTCACATGCTGCACTGGCCAATCACAGCCATGCCATTAGTAGGCATGGCTTTGATGGCTTCTAAGGGCACACGAGTCAAACGCTTGTTGATTGGCAGCCCTGCAGCCTTTCAAAAGCGCCATTAAATCGCTGAAAACCGAACTCCAACCCGAACATATCAGTGTTTGGGTCTGGGGTCCAAAAAATGTAATGTTCGGTACGAACCCGAACTTTACAGTCTGGGTTCGCTCAACTCTAGTGACAGACAATAAATTGCATATTTTAGTCTGCTGTTCCAAAAGTTGTCAAAACCTGTTGTATTCACATAAAGAGCAGTTGAAAATGTCATCGGCCATCTAGATTAAGAAGGCACAAATAGCCCCTCTGGGCTCTGAGAATTTCCTTGCACTTGGCCATACACTGCTGAGTTAGACTACTAAATGAAAAAAATGTTTTGTGGAGTATCATTGAAGACTGGGCCAGACTTTGTAGGATTGACTGAGTCATGTCTGTATAAAGAATGATTAGGGGCTGCAGGAAGTGGCCAGGGGCTAAATATATTGTGGTGGAGCATGTTAAAAAAATTTTAAAAAATAAAAATAAAACCTTGGCGTAAGGGAGTTAAAAAAATATATACATATTTAATGTAGCAATAAATATATAACAGAACTAAACCTACATTTATCCAAAAGAAGACATCCAATGTACATTATGGAAAGAGTTTAAATTATTGGTGGAAGAACGTATATGTGCGGTTAGTATAAAGGGCTGCGGCTTAATTTCTCTAGAAACATATATGGAAAAAAAGCACAGAAAAAGCACCAGACATTATTCATTTTGCAATAAAACCATCAAATATACGTTCGTGACTCATTATATTACAATACATATGGTTGGAAGACATCCCAGATGTTTCCTTTTTAGCTCATTTTTTTAAAGTTCATGTTCGGGAGAAATTAGAGGTTTAAAATGATTAAAGGCTAATGTGTGAATTATGGCATTTAATAAACTGTTAATGCTATTTAATCTATCCTATTTGTTTTCCTGACATTCAGCTATCTCTTGTGGCTAACACTAAGAGAATTCATCAAAGGGTCTTCATTTTGTGTTTTCCAGTCTTTAGGGAGGAACAAGTTTTTTTTAATTTTTTTTTTATTTTTGAATTGTTCATTGAAAAATAAAACAAGTTACAAGGTTTGTTTAATTTAATAAATAAATAAAATAAAAATATAACATTTGGAGAATGTTTGCCTCCCACAGCATGCAAAGAGGTACAAAATCCTGGGTCAGTCTTAAGGTTTGCTCGACATCTTGGGAATTGTAGAACCAAAAACATCTACAAGGTCAATGCAATCCATCAATGTTCTTTTCCCATGTAGCAGTTTAATAATTCTGTCCATAAAAAAAATACTGTTTGCAAAGAAGGGCAGTGTATTCATAAAAAAGGACACAATCTGCCTTTATTATTGAATAGCATTAATAAGCATTTCACTATTTGAATGGGCCCCAAAATTAGTTTTAGAAATTAATAGAACCCTTTAAGCAGTAGTAGTGTAACAAAGCTATGAACTGAAACAGGACTATCCCAAAAAATGTTTTTTTTTTGTTTTAAAGTGTTATATTTCGGGGGCGGGGCCTAGCAATGAAGGGCCGTTAACCTGCTACAAAGCGCAGAACTTACCCTGAAATACCAGCCAGTGAACCGATTGATGGCACCGGTGGGCACTGATCTGGTATGGAATCCCGAGATCCTGAGCTTGCATCCTACAGTGTGTCAGCGTGCCGATTAGGGAAGGCTGCCGCTCTCCCGACTGACTTACAGCGTTCTATAATCAGCCCTGCCCCTTCCACCCCCCCCCCTCCCAGTCCCCGCTGGGGCAAGCTAAACCTCCGCAACAGAGGACCTCTAAATCTGATATCTCTCACATTCACATGGCAACACCAAGATGGCCGCCGCACCGCAACAACTCCTAAGCCCAGAGGGCTCAAGAGGCCATGCTTGGTGAGAAAGCTTTGACACAAGAACTATACCCACCTCGCCCGCACCGCTGCTCACTACAGCCACCATGCCGGCTCTCTATCCCTTGCATGGGCTGAAAGCCTGCATAAAAGCGAGCCCACAACACAGCACCTCCCATATCCTCAGGCAGAGACCCCGGCAACCTCTGAAGCCCGGTTATCATGCAGCACACTTTACCAAGAACAGAGCAGGCCGTGGCAAGCGGGTCAGGCACATGGGACTACCTGTTACCCATCCTCCTTCTGGGCACAGGGCCAACCAGGAGTTATCTCCCAGCCGATGCCGGTATACTCTAAAGGTGTCCAGATTATTGGTGTACCGGCAGAGGCTGGGATACCACACCTGGCACCGGAAGATCTCTGGACATTGGGCATTAGCCCTCTTCAAAACCTGGAGCCGAAGGTACAGGAACCTGGGGCATGACGGTTTTATTCCCTACTGGTTGGAGGACACTCAGCGAATTCTGTCACACCGAGCAAGGGAGTGCAGAGATGATGGACCTGCTGTGAAGCTGGACTCCTGTTCAAGTCCTCTATGTGGCATTGGGTGACTCAGCCTGGCATCACCTGGGATATCAAAGTTTAGGCTTCTCCCTTTGGCCGTCTATTGTTTAAACTCTGAGCTGTTTGATTTTTGTTTTTTTACGTGCTTCTTTTATTTTCTTTGCCTCATTCCATGCCCAGTGGTAATTGATAACCTGTTACACATAGCATGTCGACTAGCTAACATACTAGTACGGTTTATACCTACATTCAAGCTAAACCATGCTTTGAGTTCTCTTGCCATTTAACTCTCATGATAGTCTCACTTGTTTTATGTATTGCATTGGACTGATGGCATTTTCACTCTAGCATCACTCATACATCTGTGCAGCCCTAGTAGCATCGCTAATTTCGTAGGTTTAAACTATGTTAACTCTTTGTACGTTCCTGCTATTAATCATTATGTCTATCCTACCTTTTGTGCCTACCAGCCTAGCTGAGACCAATGTTTAAAACATATATACCTAGCCTGGTGCCGTTAACAAAATTGTGCCGTCAATGTTTATTCTGTATTATTCCATCGGCTTGTATCTGCTGTCGTGGCGATATAAGCGAGTTCGTGACTCTAAGCACTACAAAAATAAAGAATTTATAAAAAAAAATTAAGTATTATATTTCATTTTGGAATAAATGTATCACATTAAACCTTACACACCTTCACCTCATCTCAACAACCTGGGAACTAGCTTTCTCAGCCCGAACTCCTATTGGTCCCTTTTATATCATGCACAGGGAAGAATGACTGTAAATGATAGGCATGTGTCCAATGCACTGCTACATGAAATAGATCTATTCTTTAGTTATTTGGGGGATTTGGATTCCCCAATACACCAACAAATTCCTTGCTCACACCCATAAGCATATGCATTAGTCTATTTTTACTTATTTTGTATGTTTACTGTGTTTTATTACAAAGACATTTAAAGCTTCAATTATTAGAACCTGAAGTGTTGCAAGACAAGGAATACTGTATAATTTAACATTGCATACCCCCTTCCCAATATTCCAGCAACAATGAATAAGAATATAATATTATATAGGCCAGACATCTTAACTATGGTATGATGTTTGGTCAGCTCTCCTTGGGAGGCGACACAGTGTCAGGAACAGGCCTGGGAGGGGACACTGAGTGACAGGAACAGAGGACAAAGGGACTCAGGTCCCGGTTCTGCCAGAAAGCCCCTGGAAGGGGGAGGACCCTGGGATGGGGCATTGTCTTTGTCTGGTGTCCACCCCTTGCATGGGATAAAGTATAAAGCGGAGTGTGGTAAAATAAAATGTTGTTGTACCCCTGGAGATGTGTCTCATCCAGTTAATGGGGAAAATGCGTCTCCTACAGTTCTAATAGCGGGGGTAGCCAGTCGGGTTACTAAGGGCCCGCTACAACTGGTGTCAAGTGGTGAGATCCCATGTACCCCTGCTAACACACCCATGGACTATTCGTCCCTGAAAGGACCAACGCTACAAAATCTGAGTGAAGCCAGAGGGATAACCCAAGGCTGTCGTAACAAGGTGGAATCACTGCCCTCATGGCAGACGACCAAAAGCGCAATGAGGCAGCTACCCTCCAGCCAGGCTGCACATGATAACCGGGGACCACCACAGACAGGCAGTGCGGCTGAACGGGCACAAGGTCCAGGTAATTCGAGACACTGGAGCCACTCTAACTCTGGTGCGACCCCAGCTTTTCCCTTGAGAAAGAAAGGATGTGGGGTACCGTCGCCGTCCGAGTGGCCGGAGGGAACATACACTATCTACCCACTGCCCATGTTCACCTGGATTGGGATGCTGGAGCCCAGAGAATCGAAGTGGGCCTCATGTATCGACTACCAGCCGAGGTGCTGCTCTGTAACAACCTGGGACACTGGGTGGGGTGTGCAACACAGAAGCCTGAACCAGCCAAAGTATAGGCAGTAGCTAGCTGGCTCCGTCCCCTTACTAAGACCCAGGTGGTAGCTTTTCTAGGGTCTTTATAGGAAACTTGTCCCCAACTACAGTGCCATAGCAAAACCCCTCACCGACCTGACCAAAATGTCTTTGCCCAGGCAAGTACATTTGACCACAGAGTGTGAGCAGGCGTTCCAAGCCCTGAAGGACATCCTAACAAATGCCCCTGTCCTGGCTGCTCCTAATCCCAGGAAACTTTTTCTTGTTCACACAGATGCCTCCATGTTTGGATTAGGAGAGGTGCTGAGCCAGATCGGGGATGATGGTGGAGAACACCCTGTGGCAAGAAGCTGTTCCCCAGGGAGGTAAGCTACACCGCCATTGAGAAGGAATGCCTGGCGGTGGTGTGGGCACTCAAGAAGCTGCAGCCTTATCTCTATAGACAGCAATTCACCCTGCTCACGGATCACAACCCGTTGGTATGGCTCAACCGGGTTGCTGGGGACAATGCCATTCTGCTACAGTGGAGCCTGGCCCTACAACCATATGACTTCACGATTCACTACCAACCGAGTAAGCAGAACGGCAATGCCGACGTGTTGTCCAGACAGTCAGCCCTAGCTAAGTGATCCGTGAGTACTTCCCGGACATCCCCAAGTCGATCTGTTGGGATCAGACTGTGTATGCTGGCTTGTGGTTATGGGGGAGCTGTGTGGCGGGACCGCTGCCTGTCCGTGAATTGCTGTGTGTAATTCTTTGTACTTTTCCCCTATATTTGTGTTTTTTTCTTATGTTTTACCTGCTCCCCGTTCGGGAGGCTCCATACGAACAGGTTCTGTTCGCCTCCCGAACGGGGACCATCTCGATACCTCATTTAGAATGTTTACTTTGAATGTTCACACCTCGTTAGAATGTTCGCACCTCGCTAACAAGGTGTGAAAACCACAAACCGCAAGGGAAGCCTCGGCGCATGCCAACCCAGGGTGGCGGCCCATTCATTAAACGAATGCCGTCCTGGGGGAGCAGTTGCAGATTGCTTCCCACCTCGTTTGGCTCCCGAACGAGGACCTCTCTAGCACCTCTTGGAGTGTTCACACCAATTAATTAGAACGTTGGCAACTTGCAACATAAGTGTAAAACCACAAGGGAAGTAATTAATGAGCGCTTCCCGGGGTGGTCGCCATTCGTAAAGACCAACGCCAGCCAGAGGGAGCGTTCGTGTCCCGAAAGTAGACACTTCCCTTGCTGGGTTTCACCCAGGGACCCCGCAAACATATAGGGTTCAGGACAGCTACCATTCTGGGGGGTCGCTGAGATTGCTGGGGACACTCTTTGGGGACAAGGGCGGTTTGGCTGGCTTTCTGTGCCTGAGAGCCCAGAAGGCAAGCATTTTCCCGCGCTGAGACTCCCAGACACAGAGGGTCCTGGGAAGAAGACCCACCTGCCACGGGAAGTGGGAAACCCTGTTTTTGGGTGGTGGGAACTGGGGACAAATGAACTAGAGTTCCTGTCCCTGCAAACACCCCTGGGAGAGAAAGGGCCATGGGAGGTGACACAGTGGCGGGAACAGGGGAAAAAGGGACTTGGGTTCCGCCAGGACTGGTTCCGCCAGGAAGACCCTGGGAGGGGGAGGACCCTGGGATGGGTCATTGTCTTTGTCTGGTGTCCACCCCTTGCATGGGAAAAAGTATAAGGCAGAGTGTGGCAAAATAAAACATTGTTGTACACCTGGAGCTGTGAGTAATCCAGTTAGTGGGGAAAATGGGTCTCCTATGGTTCTAATAGCGGGGGTAGCCAGCTGGGTTACCAAGGGCCCGCTACACTGGCTTCCCTACGGCTCCAGGCAGAGTGCCTCCATAACCCTCACCTTGCTGCCAAGCTGCCTCCTTAACTGCTCGAAGAGGTTGCCATTGTCTTCCTGCTCCCTGCCTTCTATGAGGCTGCCTCTCTACATGTACCCTGCTTTTGGTCAGACAGCCACTCTCATTGCTCCCTACTAGCTGCAAAGCCATTGCCTTACATGCTCCCTATCAGGTGCCAGCATATTAATTTCCTTAAACATGCCCGTGTGGTCAAGCTGCCTACCTATCTCCTCCATGTCTTTTGGCAAATTGGGACCCATGTCTGGAGCCCTGGGTTCTGTTTTGAGTGTTGGGGTTGGTGAATGTTTTGTGTTCCGATGTATTGGAGTATTGTGTGTGGTGGTTAAGTGTGTGTTGGTGGCTGAGTGTTTTGTGTGAAGGTACTTGGCTGAATGGCTGTGTGGGGTGGCTGAGTTTTTGTGTTAGCGAGGCTGTACTGTGGTGTGTTTGTGGTGGCTGATTGCAGCTGTATGTGGTGACTGAGTTTTGTTTGTGTTGGAGGTCACCTCACACATCTTTCCTTATTCTTTAAAAAAAAAAAAAAAAGTTTTAAAAAGTCCTGATTACATTTTGACAGGAGGGAAATATAACTGGTGGCCCAATGGAGGGTACTCTAGGTACTAGGATTCCTTGCATGCGGCCCACAATGGATATATTTGCAGCAGGCCCACCCTGAAGCTGCTTTGTGCTGTGGCTCTGTCTGATCCTTGACACTATAGGAATACTCTAGTGACCAGAGCCATTACAGCCCAATGTGGTGGATTTGGTGTCTATACCCTGTCCCCACAGACTATTTAATGTAAACACTGCCTTTTCACCGAATAAGCAGTGTTTGTATTGTTCCCTTGTAACATCTTTCGATGCACCACTCAGATGGCCACGAGAGGTGGGGCGGCAGAGCAGTGAGAGAAAAGATAAGTAAATCTTACAAGGGGCAGAAACTAAATGTCACTAAGGCACCCTAGTGTTAAGAATACATGTTTGAATTCCTAATAATGCTACAGAGTTCCTTTAAGGGAGAAGTCTTTATTAATATAACTATTGTATTTATACCATAATGGGTTTATGTAGGAAAGGGAGTTTCACTTAATAATTATAGCTGTAGGTTTCCATCTGATGCCATAGAAGATGGCTACAATATGCAGATGATTTATTCAGACAATGAATGTTTCTGTTTATGCAAGTGTTTGCCTCTTCCATGAGTTCTCCCACCTGACTCATTTATTACTTAAATCACAAATGAGTATAAAGTGTGTAGGAAAATCATAAAAAGTAAAAAAAGAAAGATGGGAGATGAAGGTCTGTGGTTTGGATGTGTGGTATCCAAACACTAGACCAAGGAAGAGGAGAGCTTATTTAGGTAGTCTAGCCATGGGTACGGCATGGTCATGTAAGTGCAGATATCCAAAAAACAAACTAAAGTATGCGTTTCATTGAATGAATGTAAAATGTGTGTAACTGTAAAGATGGCATACAGTGGTGTGATTGAATATAAACCCCAGAATTTAGAAAGCATCATCTGCTAGGCATCTCATTACCCTCTCCCCCGAACCCTCCCATTCCTCACCCGTTTGTTTATAACATCTCATAACCCTCTCTCCCCAACCCGCTATTTAAAGCACCTTGTTATAAATTTATGATACTACGTCCAAGTCATTCATTTACCTCATACCATATTTGCCAAGTTATAAAATTTAAGCCTCATAAGGCATTTTGGGCCCTCTTTCCCAGCCATCAATTTCACGTGCTTCCATCATTCCATTTATACACTCTGACATCCATATCATTATTTTTCTATTCAAATAATGCCGAACCTTTACAGCCGTCAATTTTATGTTCCACTTCATCCAATTAATGCTCTCTGCCAGACATCCCAATAAATAACTCAAGATGTATTAATATATTTAGACACTAGGTGGCACCAAAGATAACTTATTCACTTATTTTTTTTCTTGCAAGTTTACTTTAGAATAAGAAGTAAACTGTTGGTAAAATAAATTGATACTTCGTTACTTAATACTTATATAGTGTTATTGGTTTACACTACAGCAAAATATTTTGCAAAGCTGCTGGCTCAATAAACATAAAATACACTTAGAACCAGGGCAAACTAAATTAAAGGAAATTAAGCTCATTCTGAAGCTTAGACTCTGCACAGAAAACAGGAAGCATACTAATGCTAAATTCTAAAATAGTTTTTGGTACTTTTGGAATTATTGCAACATTATGCTGATTGCATTCCCGTGTTTGGTAGCTCCTACAGCTGTTCATACTTTGTCTTGCATAATTCCTATTAAATAATAATAATGATTAAAAGGATGACTGTGAATGTGTTCATTAAGGTAAGATATAGAGTAAGATTATTATTTTTTGTTATGCCTGTTCACAAGGCTGCCTTTAGGACATACTTGAAAATGAGAGAAATCTCAATGTATCTTTCCTGGTAAAATATTTTATAAATAATAATAAATAATAATAATAATGACCTCTGATAAAGTATTTGGGGAAACTTTACCACAACAGCAAAAATTGCAATCCAAATACTACTCATGCTACAATAACAACCTGGGGTTCTACAAGCACATTCTGCACCCAGTGTCACAACCAACATAATCCATTACCATGAAAAAAAAACAGGTGGGACAAGAGATTATAATACTGTAATCAGGGCCAGAAAGTTTGCTGCAGAATATATTGACGCTATGTAAATGCCAATAATAATTGATTAGTGAATTGTGTCCTTCAGGCCTGGTCTCTCCTCTGGAGCCTGGATACTCTATTACAGAGTTTAATAGAGAGCAACTCTTTTTCATAGTTTAATAGAGAACAACTACCTACTGTTAGCACTCAGCAGTAGGTAGTGTAATAGATGGTTATAGGTTTATGAACACAAATGTGATGGTCATTGAAATTGTACAGGGACTGTTGAAAGGGTTATGGAGGAAGTCACAAGATGGAGCCTGGTAGGAGTCCCAATATGGCAGGAGCATGATGCATTCTGCCAGTTGATGATGTCCCATGATGCATGCAAGTCAGTTCTGTCTAACTCGACTGATGCTACACAGAGAAAACCAAAAGGGAGTTTTAAAAAAGCTAGTTGAGTTTCAAAGATTAGATGGAGGATTACATACAAGGAGGAGAGGATTAGCGAGGGAGCGCATGTCCTCATAGTAGTGATGTGTGAAACAACATTTTTAGCCCTGTTTAAATTCTTTATTACCTGTGCATTTTGTGTGTTTTATGGCATTGTGACCTGCTGACTGGGTCGGAATAAAGCAACCTTGGCTAGTGACATTTAGACTGCAAGAAGAATGTGGGATCGCTGCTATGGCACTTGCCAACAGTGAGCGCTATAAAACTGGGACAGAAGGTGGCAGCGCCTGTTTAGGTGTCTGTCAGTGCTTCAATTCATGCCATTGGAAATGCTCTCCACATTAACACAGATCTGTCGTCATGACATACTTGCCAAAGTTGCTTAAAGCCTTGCAAGGCAGCCAACTGAGGTTCCCCGTGTTAAAGGCTGGTTAAAGGGACTCTCCAGTGCCAGGAAAACAAACCGTTTTCCTGGCACTGCAGGTCCCCTCTCCCTCCCACCCCCCATCCCAAGTTGCTGAAGGGGTTAAAACCCCTTCAGTGACTTACCTGTATCCAGGGCCGATGTTCCTTGGTGCTGCGTCAGGGTCCGCCCACGCTCCTCCCCCGCTGACGTTATCCCGCGGGGGAGACCTATTGAGCATGCGCGGCCAACGGCGGGGGAGACCTAATGCGCACGCGCATTAGACCTTCCCATAGGAAAGCTTTGAAAAATGCTTTCAATGCTTTCCTATGGGGATTTCAGCAACGCTGGAGGTCCTCACATAGTGTGAGGACGTCCAGCGACGCTTTAGCACACAGAATGTGTGCTATAAACACGGAAGTGCCCTCTAGTGGCTCTCTACTAGACAGCCACTAGAGGAGGAGTTAACCCTGCAAGGTAAATATTGCACTTTATGAAAACTGCAATTACACTTGCAGGGTTAAGGGTAGTGGGAGTTGACACCCAGACCACTCCAATGGACAGAAGTGGTCTGGGTGCCTGGAGTGTCCCTTTAAGCACTCTTGAATGGGTAGAAGTCTCTTGGACATGTGCATTCTGGGAATGGTGGGACAAAAACATAAAACTGTAACATTTGGCAGGGATATTCATTTTATGGTATGTTCAGCAAATACATTATATCCAATTGGGCAAAGACTTGATGTTCATACATGGGAACCCAGGATTTGTCCCAAAGACTAAGATGAAGCCAACTGGTGGGTATTTGAGACTTATTTCTGCCCTTGGTGGTTTTGCTGTGCTTTGCACCATCCACTCCCTGCTCCTCTTTTCCCACAAATGACTTTTCTTCATTGACGTTTGGGTCATACTCTCTTTGTTTTGTCCTAAGTCACCCCTTTCTTCCACATACATAGAAATATTAAGGGCACTGAACTCCTTCATTTCCAATGGAAGCTAACAGCGTATAGAGGAACTTAACTCTCACTGCCTCCTGCCATGATATGTGGCTCACTGGACAGATCTAAACCTGGCACTGCAGATATTCATGGACTACATTTCCCACATAACTTAGCCAGCCTTCTACATGGCGGAGCATTGGGGAAATGTAGTTCACAAACTTCAATGCTTTTGAATATACGACTAGGCTGTTGCTTTGGCAAGAGTTCTGCAAATTCTTAAAAGTCATAGAATTTTGGCCAAAACAACAAACTAGTCATATCGTTCCTATAAGTTTTCTTGTAATTGTCCAGTTTATAGTTAAATCCCCCCTCTCATAATATTGTAAAGCACTGCGGAATCTGTTGGCGCTATATAAATGGAAATAGAAATAATAATAATAATAATAATATAAAGTACTGATGTTTGTGCACTATATTTCCAAAGATACTCAACCATCTAAAATATTGACTAAGTATTATATACAGAAGTCACCATTAAACGCCAAGGGAATTTTTGTAAATAAACAATTTGGAAAGTTTTTCTAACAGTATTGAAGCATTTGGAAAGCTTATTATATTGTGGCCATGCTCCTTAACATGTCATGTTCTGCTCATTCCTGATCCCTTCTTAAAAAGCTGAATTGGCTTCCAATAGGACAGCAATCTCTCTTCTAATGTCGTACATTGGTGTTCAAACTCCTCCATAACCTTCTCCTCTCTATATGTCATCACCACCTCCATTTACACTTCAAACTGTCCTCTTCACTCGGGGTTCTCCTACTCCTAGACGCAACTCGTACGTACAAAATTAAGTCAATTCTGGGCACATGACCTGACTAAGTATGCAGACCATGCACCTGTCCAATTCTGTTCTCCAACAAATTCCCTTCTCTGCAGACCTGCTTGAGCAAGTGTCCCTCCCGACTTCTTGCCTTTTAACATACCTACATTTTTATCTCCATTCTATATTTTACTCCCTGTATACTCATTGTCTTGTATATTCTCCACATTCAATGCATAGTGGTTGTAAAACCTTTTTTATCCAATAACTATTTACATCAAACTTGCTGTGCACGGTATACAGATTGTAAATCGGTACTCCCTATTGTGACACAAACATGGATACATTTAGTTACATCACAATAATCTATTGACAACTTTTTGTCTCAACGTGCACTTCCACTCTTGATTGTAAGTCCACGGACAAGTATTTCTTATGTTTTGTTTCAGTATATCTAATTTTTTACCCTCCGTTTGTATAACTACCAATGTTCTTTTTATGCAAAAAATTGCAAAGTGATCTGGATAAAAGTGCTATATAAGAACCATTAAATAAAGAGTCAAAATAACTAACTTTTTCTTTTGCCTCTCGGCAAAATGAACAGCTGAAAAACCCTGGCATTTTGCAGCTCTGCGAAAAGGAGAAAACATCAGCGAGTAAAAAGGATTTTATTATATGGTAACAAACTGCATTTGTAATGAAATATCACAGACCGTACTTTTTTAATAGAAGAATAAACTGCTTGCAGCAGGAAGAATCTGCTGTAGCATTACAGAATAAATAGACTGAATCACTGGCATTGTGTCAGGTTAATTTGAACGCTCTATAATAAAGTAAAGAAAATATATTTAAGAAGAGTGCATCGGTCCAAAGTATACACAGAATCCCAGCCGCTGTTTAAAGGCTAAATGCCACTCAAACACAACACTCTTAGTTGGGGGAATACGAAGTAAAGGCAATTGTGCTTTAACTCCAAGACCACTTTTTCTATAGATGGGATGATAAAGTCTGCTCCCCTAGGAAAAGCAAGCATCATCCCTCAAGTACCACTAACTTGGGGATTATAGACTCTCACTTAATCATTCCAACCTACCTGCGGTCACTGTGCAATATCCTAACAATTTTGTCTGTAAGCAACACTGAAACATTGAAGTTGCCTAAATCTCTGTAGGGGGGTCAGACTTGAAACACCAGATCGTGGTTTGAGGATATGGACAAGTTACAAAAAGTGTTACAAAAAGAGAAGTATTAAGAATGTAGCTGCATGCATTTGAACACTGTGAATTCTCCAAGCTGTGGCAGGCATGTCTAGAGGGCAACTTGTGGAAATTTTTATATTTCTACTGCATGTATGGATGAGTAGGCACACATTCCAAAGAGCAGTATCGCTGATGAAACTGAAAGGACAATTTCTCTGCAGAACCTCTCTTTGAGCAGAACTGCCAATCAGCACATTGCAATTTTTTATGAGACAGACCAATGATTGACATCGCCTTTTCCCAAGAGGTTCTGCAGGAGTCACAGGCATTACTGAACTAGCTTATGTGATGGACATGTGACCTCCCACTGTGACACAAATCTCTAAAAACACATTAGCCTGAGGGCTTTTTTTTGCCATTCAGGCCAGCTGGCCCCTGGTTCTCTGTTTTGAACAAAAAACAGAATCCTACATACATTCAAATCCCTTACAGCTCAGAAAACTTTGCAGGCTCAGTCCAGCACCTGACAGGGAGGTCCTAGATCCGCAGCAATCAATGTTTGGAACAGGCCAGTGAGTGTAACATTTCCAGTGCCCGGAATATTTCTGGGATTTAAAGAAAAACTAGTCACACTGGCCACAACTTAACTTAAAGAGCCACTCAATTTAAGACACAAGGATGGGTTATTCACTGTTCAAATCCTGTAGAAAAATTTGATGTGAATTTATAAATACCTTCCATTGTAGAATCTCTTGTGAAAGTATTTTTGTTTCAAAAAACAGGGATGGGAAGCTATGTTAAAAGACCAATTCTGTAGCAAGTAACATTTTATTGGTTGCCATGGTGACTACTCAACTTAGAACTTTGCCCCAGAATTTTGACAATCTTTATTTAGCAATATTCAATTTTCGATCACAGAGTAGAACAGAAATAAATAAATAACTGTGACATTGTGTTTAGGTAGTACATAATACAGATGCTCGCCATTGACAATGAACATTTCATAAAGTCCAGGACTACAAGTTAGTCAGCCGATATGGCATATGAGATCTTTGCGTGCTTCCGTGAGTTTAGTATGTGTCAAGATTGCATAACTAGCTGCGAGTTTCCTCTTGAGTGCTTGTGAGCTTTGAACGTGTTAGATCAAACTATTCTATTCGCAATGTGGTGCAGTGAGAGGCTAATGGGTCATCAGACCATTATTTTGGCTGTGTTCATAGGGGCGTTTTTGTCCAAATAGAAATTATCTATCCTCATCGGTCATGAGGCCGGTGTTGTGTGTCGTAGTTGTAGCGGTGGAAAGGTATGAAAAGGAAATCTAGAGGAAGAAAAAGAGGAGAAAGGAGGCAGTGGGAGAGAGCGAAGAGGGTGAAGGAAAGTAAGAAAGTAAAAAAAAAAGCCTCTGAATCCAAGTTCACTCCTCTCTACCCTTACGCCGCGTCCAACATAATTATTCCACAGGGTGTCATGATCTGGTAATGATAGAACCAGATTGAATTCACATTCTCGCATGGGCCCTTGAGATGTAGGTTAGCCAGGGGGCCCAAGTTTGAACACATTTCTCAGAGTTGTGAGAAAATTGCGTTAAAGACCGGTAAGCTAATTATCTCCCAGGAACAGAAAGGCCAACAAAACATAAAAATACCCCAAAACATCATAAAAACATAAAATAACCCCACAAATAATACATCTTTAATAGCCCTGATCTGAGTGCCCAAGTTCTCCAAATAGCACTCAGATCCATGCATTGTAGGGGAAACACCACCGTGTTAAAGTTCTGACCGGCCACACACGTGGTCCTATGTCCAAAATAGTTCCAGGGCGTTTGGTGCTTTTGCCAGTAAACTTTCGGAGCTCCTGCAGCCGCAATATGGGATGCTCCACCTGGCTCTTAGGTAGCATGTGTTCCCCTTAGTCTCAGACACCTTCCCTCCATAAAGCGCTCTCCTGGCGAATTTCAAAGTGGTTCAAAACTGCTCAAAAGTTGTCCGGGAACCGCACAGTCACCCCATGCCGAAAACAGTTCCAATACATTCGCGGCTAAGTCTCGCTGAGGTGACGAGGAACCTACGAAGTCCTCATGCCGAATTTAGTTGCATAGCAGTCGCAGCTAAGTAACACTGGGCAGTGGCGTATTAAGAGGGGGGCGGAGGGGGCGGTCCGCCACGGGTGCCACCAGGATGGGGGGTGCCATGACCAGGAGCGCCGGCCCCCCCATGCTGCAGCCGCCCGAGCGCTCTGTAGAGGGCCTCAGGTGGCTGCAGCTTTGCCCGGGCGTTGAGCTCCCTCCTGACAAAACCTCTGTTGTAGCGTGACCGAGCATCTGTCTCCTGTACCCGGCCGGACTAACAGGAAGTGCACACTGAGTGTGCACTTCCTCTTAGTCCGGCCGGATACAGGAAACAAAAGCTCCCTGTACCCACGGACCATAAAGCGCTCAGCCACGCTACAACAGTGGTAGGGGGGAGGGGAGAAAAATTAGGAGGAGGTGGGGGGGAAGAAAGAAATTAGGAGGAGGTGGGGGAAGAAAGAAATTAGGTGGGGGGAAGAAAGAAATTAGGAGGAGGTGGGGGGGAAGAAAGAAATTAGGAGGAGGGGGGAAGAAAGAAAGATTAGGAGGTGTGGAGAAAGAAAGATTGGGAGGAGGGGGGGAGATTGACGTTCATCACACACACATACACACAATGCACCCCTTGCACACAGAAAAATACACAATGCATTACACACACAGACACACATACACAAGCAATGCAACCGTTACACACACTGCATCCCTTACACACACAGAAACACACAATGCATTCATTACACACACTCAATGCACCCCTTACACACATTCAATGCATCCCGTACATACACAGAAACACACCTTGCAGCCCTTACACATACAAACACAGATTCACACAATGCATTCCTTACACACATATCAGGACATCCCCTACACACTCCACCCACTGTGAACAAACTCATTGGTGGAACATGAAGGTGGACCCTGGGACCCAGACCTTGAGCTGTGTAAAGGACCCCAAAAAAATTGAGCTGCTTCCCGTTCTCCCAGAACATTGATTTTTGTGACCACAGTTACAAACCGCCTCCAGAGAGCCTGTTCTGCACCAGACCAGTGGAGCCAGACTGCAGCTAGAGCCCATCATCATCCTCATCTGGTTGTAAGTAGGCAATCTAGTATATTATTCGTGGCACTAAGCTCTAATTTATCTCACATTAAAGAAACACTATAGTCCCCAGAACCACTTCAGCTTAATGTAGTGGTTCTGGTGTCTATAACCTGTCCCTGCAGGCCTTTTAATGTAAACACGGCGGCACTGCAGCACTGGCGTTAGTTAACATGGCAAATCATATGGCTGGGGCATTGTGATGTCACATGGGGGGCGGCAAACTTTACTTTTGCCTTGGGCGGCAAAAATCCTTGTACCGGCCCTGGCTGGAGGGAGCTGTGTGAGCTGTGGCCGCACAGTGTCCCATGGTAGTTAGGGTGCCGTGCGGCCAGTACAGCTCACACAAGCAAACAGCTGATAAACTGGCCGCACGGAGGAAAAGTGGGGCGGAGCTAAGCAAAATTGGGGCGGGGCCAAACTGGCACTGGGGACGGGGCTTAATATGGCCCTTACCCACTGCTGTTAGGAGGTGCAGCAAGATAGAATCTCTGCTTCTCCACAGGCTTCAGAGAAGGACTTCAGGGAATCCAGTCCTCCTCCATCCCACTGTCTGTAAGTAAGAGAGTGTGTCTGTGTGTGTGTGTGTGTGTGTGTGTGTGTGTGAGACTGTCTGTGTGTAACTGTGTGTGTGCGTGTGACTGTCTGCCTGTAACTGTGTGTGACTGTCTGCCTGTAACTAAGTGTGTGACTGTCTGCCTGTAAATGTGTGTGTGGGGCTGCGGGGATTTTGTAGAAGGGGGCGGGGGTTTTGTATTGGGACAGGAGTCTTTATAAAGGTGGATAAGCAGGGGATTTGTGGAAGGGGGTTGCGGGAGTTTTGTAGACGGGGCAGTACAAGATTTGCAGAAGGGGAAGGACAGAGGTGTTGTAGGAGAGGCGGGGCAGGACAAGGGTTTTGTATGAGGCGCTGACAGCGGTTTTGCAAAGTTTACAAATTGTATAAAAAAAAAAAAAAAAAGAAAACCTTTAACATTTTTACAGATTTTTTTTTTGGGGGGGGGGGGAGGTGCCAAGCTCAGGATCCGCCCCGGGTGCCAAATGCTCTAGGTACGCCCCTGCTTATGGCAAATCCGACCCTGAAAATAGTGAACAATAAAGATCATCGATGAGTGCTCAATAGAAGTACTGGTTGGGGTATTTCCAGATCAGGGAATCTTGGAATTGACCATAAGACATTCACATTTCACATGGCATAATATTGTAACAAAACAATTATTCAATAATTAAAAAGTGGAGCCATGGATATCCTGCCTTCATCAGACATTTCCCTCAGATTGAATAGAGAATGGAACAGATCACATGGCTCCTGAACAGTTCAATATTACTTTAAACTCTGCAATGGATGTAAAGCTACAGTAAGGACTGAATTCTATTGTGCAGGTTCCTCGAAGACCATGCTTGAGGGACCTGTGAAATGTGGATAGCTGTATAGTGTTCTCATTGGTTTATGGGGGCTCCTCTTTATATCCCTTTAAATGGTTATCTGCTTTACAACTCTTTCAGGTGGCAAAGGAAAGGTGAGGGTATTTGGCATTGCTCATACTTAGTTATGCTAGCTGAGAATGGAGCAGTGCAGGTTAAAGGAATGTAGATCTGCACTCACATATACTGTTAACAATCAGAGTGTTGCATATTTAGGAGCTGTCATATAAGAATAAAAGATGCCAGCATCAGTTCTGTTGTATTATAGGGGGCTAAAAGCATTCTTTTTTTAGGACTACTTACTAAGCAAAACCAACAGGGTTTAATTAATCATATAAAAATAAAAAAGGGTTTCTAGTACAACAAACTCTCAAGCAACTAACTGGAAGGCTTAAAACCCAAAGTTTATTAATACATCATTAAACAAATTAAAATGTACAGTTACCATACTGAACATAACACAATGGCACAGCGATGCAGAACTAACGCGTTTCACATATAGCATAGTCAAAGATCCTCAATTCACTCATCCTTGAATTCACTCTATTACACAGATTATTTCTTTAACTATAAGATGGTTTCTTTTTATCAGGATCTGAAGCTGGAACCCCTGGAGGAAGAGGTTTTAGAAGGAAACACAAGCTCTGTAAGAGAACGAACCTGTATATTTGTTTAGAATGGCAAAAAAAAAAAAAAAAATATAAAAAAAAAGGAAATTTGTTAAACTGGACAAAACTTCTCGAGTAGGCAAATTTTATATCAAGCTATATCCAATAATGTCCTGACACAAATTACAATGTTATCTCTATAGTGTATGAAGTATTTATTATTTTGCTTATGTATATTGTTTTTTTAAATAAATCTCTGAAGAATGCTGATGTATGTAAAAGTAACTAAAGCTTTTTACTAATTATAGTATAGAGTTCTAATATTCTAGTATTTTTCTATTTCACAAAATAACCAACTAACTGATCTTCCAAGAAAAGGCACCCTTGGTCAGATAATTTATTACATGCCAGTAGGTTTTGTGAAATGTGACAATATCACTCTATAATATAAGTTACCATGAATTCATAATGAATGAATACTTCTTATTCTTGTATAAATGTCTCTTAGTTAGTGTCTCTCATATACATGTGTTCAAATGCAAAAAGAAGGAAGCATTTAATCAAAACATTATATGTTTCGCTGCTGTGCCCTTCGGGTGATATGAAAAGCCAAGAGGATAAATGGGAAGAGTAAGCCCTAGAGAAAAAATAGCAATACAAAGATTTGCATGACCTTTCCAAATCTTCCGTTTTTGCCATATTGCTGTGCTTCACCTTTGATGTGTTGTCCTCAAAATTTCAAAATGCACTGAGCACTAAATGTCACCACATTTAATGCGACACGGAATCTCTTATAGAGTTTTACATAAAACATCAGTATCAAAACAGAACCTCTTATGCCGGAAAAATATCCATGTGTTCATATTCAAGAACATATACTATATATTTTGAAAAAAGTATTATATATAATAATGATTCTATCGAAAAATAGTCTCCTAAATATATATATATATATTATAAGATTATAAGAGTATGCTAGCTAGAGAAAATTAAATTAGAAGAAAAATAGTAGATGTAACAGCACTTACAGGTGATAAATAATGAATGATGATAAGAAAAAATCAATCATGTAATATTTCTTTATAATATTGTGTTACATTAAAGATTTTTTTTTTCTAGGACAAGAGAGTATCAGGATCTTAATGAAGATAGATTAAGGGTCTGCTGTAACTTTTATAAAAAAGTGCTAAAATGTAACGATTATGTCTCTGCAGTAGGGGATCACGATAATATAGACTGGGTTTTAGTGTGAATTATCTGGAATTCAAAGTAAATTTACAGTAAATGTCAAATTTTAGTCTAGTAGTGACTGACTGATAACATAGTTAACTTGGAGAGTTTTCTAAACTTTGTAAATAAAATGTGATATTCACTTTGAACTTCTGACACTTTAATGGCTAACCCAGTTACTTTTCTGGAATAAAAGAGATTTTCCCTAGAACAGAAAAATATAAGACGCTTTAACTCTTTAAACCATAAGGATAATGAATTTTCATCTCTTTGGAAGAGAAAAGCACTGGAATATCAAGCCACATGAATGAAACAGATGAATTAATTCATGAAGTGTAGGATTATGCAGTCTGTCATTAGGACATGTATTACTGGGCAAGCGAAGACAAGCTATGGCTACCGTGAATATTGGATTAATCAGGTGTTCCGCACACACTGTCTGGGGCTGTCCTATAAAAAAACCTTTTAGAAAAAAAAAAACTTAAATGGGAACTGTACACAAAAGTGACTTCATTAAGCTATAATTGGTTTGGTGACAATAGTGTCCCTTTAAGTTTTTTAGTTTAAAAGAGACTGGCTGTCAATATTTTAAAAACTTTGAACTTTCACTATATTTTAGCACACTTAAATATGTGTTTTAAATGAGAGATCGAAATCATGAAAACATAAAGATTCCATTCAGTTAATAAGCATTCCCAGAAGCTGTTCTAAAAATATCCAATTCAAAGACTCATCCTCTATTTGCATATAGGTGTTCAGGGAATGACTCTGGAAATGTTCCATCTTTCTAATTAGCTATTCAGGTCTTATTTCTGTTTGACTTAGTATGAACATACTTGCTAAAAGCCTTGTAATGGGAACATTTGAGTCTTTCTCAACAGCTATTAAGATTTGTACAAAAAGATCAAAAGTAGACTAATTTAATGGTAACTGAAAATGACTATGGAAGGATAATTTAATGGGTTACTCCAACCCTTTTTAACTATTTTTTTTTTTTTAATAAATAATGCCCCATTGGGCATTGTTCTGTATCCCCCCACCACCACCATCCAATGTTTGAAAAATACATTTTAACTTATTTTTACTTACCTTGAATCCAGCACCAGACAAACCTGCTGGTGCTGCTTAGAATGCCTGTCTGCCATTATCAGAGCCGTTAAAAGCTCACTCTGAGCTGGCAAGGGGAGGGGGACAGAAAGTAGGTAGGAGAGAGCTTTAAAAAAAATTTAACGGGGGGATGTAGTCAGTGAGGTAGGGATAGAGGGCAGATACAAGCTTCCCCTTGCAGGCTCTGCCGTCAAGGGAATTAACAGAGAATGTTTATTGGCAACGTGCAGTGCATGCTGACAACAGATGTAATATATATGCACAGAATTGATATTAGGCAGACCAGGATGCCAAAGTATTGTTTGCTGGGGTTGTAACTATCCCCCGGCACAAAAGTACAAATAACTCTGGATGTGCAGTGTTACTTTCAAGCTGAAACACTGCCCTTACATATTCCTTCCTCCATGACTACGTCTACAGACGTGCTCATGGACGTTGGAATAACCCTTTAACATATATTTGCTATTAGATTTCAATATACCTCTCATGGATATCTGTACCTTTGTGATATTCAGGATATACCTCTAACTTTCATGTCTGCTAATTTCTGCAAAAATGTTAAGTATGTTAAAAAAAATTGAAAGGAACATTCCTACGGCACACTGTAGTGGATGTGATGCCAGGACGGCCCCCTGCTAATGGTTGACTGGTCTGCTGGGCACTGATCACTGCTTCTCTGACAGCCAAAAGCGTTAGGCTCTGGGTTAATCTCTGCAGTGCAGGGCTTAGCTCATTGGCTGAGAGCAGTAAGCTAGAACTCTCAGTCAATGAGCAGGCAGTGCACAGCAGGGTTTAGCTCAGTAGAGCTAATGGAAGCACCTTGCAGAGGCATCTAGCTCTCCACAGTGACATCGCACAGCAGAATCCAATTAAAATGTATGCAATAAACAAACAGGGTTATTCAATAATAAGTAATAGTAATAAGTCAAACAGTTAAATGGTTTAACTACTTAAATGGGAAAGGAGCACCATGGAACCATTGACACCATAGCCACTGACGTGTAATGTTAAGGTACTTTGAGTGTTCCTTTAATCTTTTTTTTTCCAGATTCATTGATATCTAGCAAATATTTTCCTGCCATCAATAGATTTTCAGGGTTATTCACTAAAAGTGAGAATTAAAGGTGAATTCAAAGTGAGTTTAAAGGGACTCTCCAGTTCCAGGAAAACAATCTGTTTTCCTGGCACTGCAGGTCCCCTCTCCCTCCCACCTCATCACGTCAGCCGGCGGAGGAGACTGATCACGCCCGCCGGCTGGGGAGACCTAATGCGCATGCTTGGCAATGCCGCGCACGCGCATTAGACCTCTCCATAGGAAAGCATTGAAAATGCTTTTCAATGCTTTCCTATGGGGATTTTAGCGACGCTGGAGGTCCTCACATAGTGTGAGGACGTCCAGCGGCGCTCTAGCACAGAAAACCTGTGCTAGAATCCCGGAAGTGCTCTCTAGTGACTATCTAGTAGACAGCCACTAGAGCAGGAGTTAACCCTGCAATGTAATTATTGCAGTTTATGAAAACTGCAATAATTACACTTGCAGGGTTAAGGGTAGTGGGAGGTGGCACCCAGACCACTCCAATGGGCAGAAGTGGTCTGGGTGCCTGGAGTGTCCCTTTAAACTATAAGGCCTGATTTGTTGAACTGAAAGCAGTTTGACCTTTAAATTTGAAATTCAGTTTGAATAAACCTTAACCCCTTAAGGACCAAACTTCTGGAATAAAAGGGAATCATGACATGTCACGGGTCCTTAAGGGATTAAATTCCCACTTTAGAAAATAACCATGTTTGTTTATTGTATATATTTAAATTGAAATGCCAAAAATGTTTATTACCCTCTAAACAAAAATTTTATTAGAAAGAAAGTGCAATGGATTTGATACTTTTTGCTCAGAAACCTCTAAAACTTTTTCAATCGGTGTAATAGGTTTGCAGGATCTATAGTAACTCTGCTTTCTTAT
Source organism: Pelobates cultripes (assembly GCA_933207985.1). NCBI lineage: Eukaryota > Metazoa > Chordata > Amphibia > Anura > Pelobatidae > Pelobates > Pelobates cultripes. The sequence goes on along the minus strand of OW240915.1, from coordinate 284,880,018 downwards.
GATTTTTGAAGATGCTGTGGAGTCTTCTGTTTATTGACATGTAACTATGTTAGGTGGCTCGAATTGACTTGGTGATGTGTGCAAACAATGTTAAGTAACAATTCTTTATTAATCAGTTTTATCAATTAATACCTGAAAAATCAATTCAAACACCTTAAAGGGATCCCATAGTGCCAGGAAAACAAACCCGTTTTACTAGCACTATTGTTTCTAAGGTCCCCCTCCCCCCCCACTCCTCCACTTTAGCACCCCTACACCCTCTTTCACACCCCTCCTCCCAAAGCACTGAAGGGGTTAAAACCCCTTCAGTCACTTACCTGAATCCAGCGCCGATGTCCCCTAGGCACTGGGTCAGCCTCTGCCCATGCTCCTCCCCCACCGGTCAGCCGGCGGGGGAGACCTAATGCGCATGTGCGGCAATGGCCGCACTCGCATTAGGATTTTCCAATAGGAAAGCATTAATCATTGCTTTCCTATGGAGAAAAATCTGATACTGGAGGTCCTCATGCAGAGCATGAGGACGTCCAGCGTCAGATAACTGACCAAAGGTCCGTTTGGATTCTGGTAGACAGCCACTGTGGCTTTCTGGCAGACAGCCGCTGTGGCTTTCTGGTAGGCAGCAGTTCTCTGGAACTAAGGGCAAAAGGGTCACAGCACCCAGACCACTTCAATGAGCTGAAGTGGTCTGGGTGCCTACAGTGTCCCTTTAATAAACCGCGCATGCAAACGCAGTAAATTCCATATGAGTATAATGCTTACGATGTATGAATGATTAAAGTGATAAATGATATTAGTTGATCTAATTTGCAGCAACTCCTATCACAGACATAATATCCCTACAGTGTGTTCAACCCCAAACTGAAAACCCAGAACAAATGGTTCAGATTGTACAAATGCCCAAGAGCTTCTTGCATCAAATATACATCAACACAAAGGACGCAAATGATCCATGGATCTTTTTTCTCTGCCTTTAAAGTCTGTTCTAATAAACTATGCATGCGTTAATAGGTCTTTCTTTCTCTGACTGTCAGTTTATGTCAATCTCTTTGAATCCCCTAGCACATAGTGATTGTTCAGCGCCAATTATCTGTTCTAATAGAGGAACTAGATGAGTTCCGGCTCGCTCTGAAACACTATGTGGAATCAGCATCGGCTCAGACTGGATGTTTACAGTGAGTATTTCAAACAATTCTTTATCACTTGTTGCTTAGTTTCATTTTAAAACTTGTGAATTGATCTGGCCGAGACCTACTGATTTTAAACCAGCTCCATAAATTGTCATTTTACAAGGAAATACAAAATAAATAGGATTCCAGAAATATTGAACACATCTTTTTTATCAACTGTGGTCTATTCACGAACAATAAAGACAATATTTTTTAGAATATTACAATACATTGCTTAGACAGACAGACAGTTACAAACCTATCTACAAACTTAATACCAGTTTAAATGTAAATTCCCAGATTTTACTAGTAACATGACGTAAAGTCATGATTTTATTAAAGACAAGGAGGCGAGTATTATGCATAACTCTTTCTTTATTTCCTCAGCAGCAAAGAAAGAGGAATATAAATATTATCAAAAATGAAAGAAAAAACTGTATAGGCACAACAGGCAGCCAATCACAGAATATAGGAAGTAGCTATATAAGTCCTGTGTCTCCCACAATCCCCCTCTTTCTTGCGAAACCGAAAACCAGGTAAGATGAACGGTGTCCCACTTGATCAAAACAGGATAACGGGAACAAAGCGATAACTTTAAGCTATAAAAGACAGAGAAATATGGTAATTTCTTAACTCAAAACTGCAAACTTACCAAACATAACCGTGGGGAGTCACAGGCAAAAACTGAATTCTGAAATATAAAATATATAATAATTAGTAATCAGCACAAAACGTACAAAACCATACAAAAATGATATAAATACAGACCTAATTGAAACATACCTGTAGAGCCACAAAGCATCTCCTATCCCAAATCCACACCGGGATGGTGGGAGGGAATAATACTCGCCTCCGTGTCTTTAATAAAATCATGACTTTACGTCATGTTACTAGTAAAATCTGGGAATTTTATTAAAGACACGGAGGCTCATATTATGCAAGTTGAAAACTGTGCTACCACTCGAGATGCGATGTGTAGAATTGGTCTGAAGTAGAAGTCTCGAAAGGTCGATTCTCGAGACCAATCCGCCGCTCGCATAATGTCCTCCAGACGACATCCGACTGAAGATGCTTTCGAGGCCATCGCGCCTCGCACAGAATGAGGCGTAAATACAGAGGTGTCTACACCCGCAGAGGATAACAGCCAACGCACCCAACGTGCCAGAGTAGGAGTCGAAACTGGCCGGTGAGGTGATTTAAAAGATATGAACAGATCATGCAGATCTGCTGAGCGAAGGGAACGTGTAACATCCAGGTAACCTTTGATGCAATCCACCGGGCAGAGCGCCGGACAACCTGAAAACCTAGGGTATGTAAACGACTTGGATGCAGACTTAGTCCTCCTGGATATGTCAAAAGTAACGCCTTCTGGGGTGAATGCAACGGCGTCCCAATCCAGGGCCCTAACGTCGGAGACCCTCTTGCAAGAAATCAAACAGAGTAACATCACCAACTTGGATGACAATTGCTTGAGAGTCAGTTCCAGGTTAGGGTACCACGATGATAGGAACTGTAACATCACGTTGACATGCCAAAAGGCAGAAAAACGAGGTCGAGGAGGACGAGCAAGGCGAATACCCTTGAGAAGGCGACATACAAAGGGATGTCTGCCGACAGGAGAACCATCCAAACCTTTGTGACCGGCCGAAATAGCTGAGCGGGAAAGGTTGATTGTGCGGTACGCCTTGCCCGAATCAAACAGGAACGTGAGGAACTCCAGAATCAAATGTAGAGGGGCAGATACGGGATCCATTGCCCGTTCCATGCACCAACCAGACCACGATCTCCATGAAGTTCGATAAGCTGCTCGTGTACCCGGGGCCCAGGCATTATCGAGGAGCAGGAGAGTTGACTGCGGAACGTCTGGGACAACCCAAGGTCCCCTGAAAGGAACCATGCTATCAGGGGTAACTGATGTCGCAACACCAGTTCGTGTGAGTTCCCATCCGGATCCAAAAGGAGATCCTGGAATATCGGAACCAAGCGAGGGTAGTCAATGGACAATTCCATCAGGCGAGGGAACCATGGTCGAGACCTCCATAGAGGGGTGACTAACGTCATCCGACAATCGTGGCGAACCAATTTCGAGATCGTGCGTGCGATCATGTTGAATGGGGGAAAGGCGTATATAAGACCCGGTGGCCATTCTTAGAGAAAGGCATCCATCGCCACTGCTGCCGGGTCCGGCCTCCAACTGTAGAACCTCGGTAGCTGAGTGTTCAGCCGTGATGCGAATAGGTCCACCTGGAATCGTCCCCACAACTTGTCTAGGCTCTGGAACACCGAAGTGTGCAGACGCCAATCTCCAGAGTCTCTTAAGTGTCTGGAATTCCAATCCGCCCCCGAATTGTCCAGACCTGGGATGTGTTCCGCCGTCACTGAGACGTTGTTGTAGAGGCAGAACTGCCAGAAATCTTTCGCCAGAACCACCAACATTTTGGACTTTGTACCCCCTAGGTGATTTATGTAACGAACTGCCGATACGTTGTCCATCTTGAGGAGAACGCAGCAATTCGCCCTCCCTGGGGTAAGACTGCGGATCGCGAAGGCACCTGCCAGGAGTTCCAAGCAGTTGATGTGCAACGACTTCTCTGTGTTGGACCATCTGCCTCCCGTGGAAACGTCGCCACAACGAGCGCCCCAGCCGTGTAAGCTGGCATCGGACTCTATCACCACATCCGGGACGGAACCGAAAATGGCTCTTCCGTTCCATGCCTCCATGTGTGCCAACCACCACAACAACTCGTCTCTGGACTCCGCGTCCAAAATTATCCGAGATTCGTAAGAATGACCTGAGCGAAGGTGTGATCCTTTGAGCCGTTGGAGCGCCCGGTAGTGCAGCGGGCCTGGGAATGTCGCTTGAACAGAGGCCGCGAGAAGGCCAATAATCCTCGCCAGTTGTCTGACTGAAAAGTCCGGGACACGAAGGGCCCTTCGAATTTCCTTCTGGATGGCTTTCACCTTGGAATCTGGAAGGAATAGAAACTGTCGGACGGAATCCACCTGGAAGCCCAGAAACTCTATGGACTGGGCAGGGATCAGGACCGACTTGTCCCAATTGATCAGAAATCCTAACTTCTGCAGAAGGCCGGTCGTCCATTCCAGGTGTATGAGGAGATCCCCTCGTGATTGGGATAAAATCAGAATGTCGTCCAGGTAAATAATGAGGCGAACCCCCCGGGTTCGGAGGAATGCTACCACGGGCTTCATGAGCTTGGTGTAGCACCAAGGAGCCGAGGAGAGACTGAAAGGCAGGCAGGTGAAGCGCCAACGACGCCCGTGCCATGTGAAGTGGAGATAATCCCTGAACTCCAAAGCAATGGGGACCGTGAAGTAAGCGTCCTTCAGGTCCAACTTGGCCAGCCAGTCTGACTGGCGTAGAAGGTCTCTGAGGCAGTGTATACTTTCCATCTGGAAGTGTTGGTAACGTAGAAAGGCGTTGAGGGGGCGAAGATTTATCACAGGGTGAACCCCGCCCCCTTTCTTTGGCACCAGGAACAAATTGCTCGTAAAGCCTCGGGTGGTGAACGGCAATTCCTCTATAGCGCCCTTGGACAACATCTCCACGACCTCCGCGGAAATCATCTCGTCCTGCTCCGGTGCGAGAGACAGCTCTCTGGGGGGATAAAACTGGACAGGCAATGCTCAGATCTCGCGAGAGTGAACTCTAGCCCCACAGGCTGGAGTTTACTCTCACCACTAGGACCACCAAGGAAGGCAGAAATGATCCCCCCTCCCTGGCATAAGGTAACAAGGGAGGGGGGATATTAATCAATCTGCCCCCACCTCCACTGGACCACCAGGGAAGGCAGCAGCACGGTCCCCCCTCCCTACATAAGGTAAGAAGGGAGGGGGGATCTTTATTAACTAATCTGCCCCCACCTCCACCCCCACAAATCACCCAAACATACAGCACACACACACACATACATCACACAAACAGCACACACACACACATACAGCACACAAACAGCACACACAGCACCCACACACATACAACACACACACAGCACCCACACACACACAGCAAACAAACATCACCCACATACACACAGCATCCTCACACAAACAGGACACACATCACCCACACAGCACCCACACACAGCACACACACAGCACACACAAACATACAGCACCCTCACAAACACACACAGCACACAAACAGCACCCTCACACACACACAGCACACAAACAGCACCCTCACACACACACACACAGCACACTAACAGTACCCTCACAAACACAAACAGCACCCTCACACAGCACACTAACAGGACCCTAATAAACACACACACAGCACACTACCAGTACCCTCACACACGAACAGCACCCTCACACACAGTACATTAACAGCACCCTCACAAGCGCACACACACACAAACACCATCACCCACATAGCACACTACCAGCACCCTCACACAGCACACACACACACAGTAGTGTATGTGTGTGTGTGTATATATATATATATTTATATATACACACACATACATACATACATATATATACGCGGCGTGTGCTTTTCTTTAGGGTGCACACCCTAATGCAATAGGCTGCGCACGCCTATGCATACATACATATATACATACATACATAATGACAGGGGTCCTCAAACTTTTTAAACAGGGGGCCAGTTCACTGTCCCTCAGACACTGTTGGGGGCCGGACAATAAACAATATGAACAAATTCCTATGCACACTGCACACACATGCATAAGGACATAAATACACACACACACATACAGTTGCAAGAAAAAGTATGTAAACCCTTTGGAATGATATGGATTTCTGCACAAATTGGTTATAAAATGTGATATGATCATCATCTAAGTCACAACAACTAAGTCACAATAGACAATCACAGTCTGCTTAAACTAATAACACACAAAGAATGAAATGTTGCCATGTGTTTATTGAACACACCATGTAAACATTCACAGTGCAGGTGGAAAAAGTATGTGCACCCTTGGATTTAATAACTGGTTGAACCTCCTTTGGCAGCAATAACTTCAACCAAACGTTTCCTGTAGTTGCAGATCAGACGTGCACAACGGTCAGGAGTAATTCTTGACCATTCCTCTTTACAGAACTGTTTCAGTTCAGCAATATTCTTGGGATGTCTGGTGTGAATCACTTTCAATAAAAACATGGCAACATTTCATTCTTTGTGTGTTATTAGTTTAAGCAGACTGTGATTGTCTATTGTTGTGACTTAGATGATGATCAGATCACATTTTATGACCAATTTGTGCAGAAATCCATATCATTCCAAAGGGTTCACATACTTTTTCTTGCAACTGTACTGAAACACATACAGACAGACACAGACATATACATACATATTGAAATACATACAGATACATACACACAGACAGACATACATACATACATACTAACATACACAAATACAGCTAATTTTGCTTACCTTTTTTTTTTTGCAGGTGGAAGGCTGTGGCTGATGGGAGTCGGTGTGGCTCCCGCGGCCTGGCTTTCTTCCCTCCCGCGCGGTGCGGAGAGGAGGGAGCAAGTGACGGGCATTTCCTCCTAGCAGTACTATGCGGCTGCGATTTTTTTTAAAGGGGCCTGGTCGCGCTATTGCACGGCCGCAGCGCTGACCGGGCCCCTGAAGCTATAGGGCCCATCGGGTGGCCCTAAGTGTGTGGGTCACTTGATAGGCCCCATTGGATGTAACTGTGGCAAGCTAATGGTCTGTACTTGATGGCCATCTATGAAACTTAGGAGCTCAGATCTTCACAACTCTTACTGAGAATCATATTGACAGCCCATTACAAGTTCTACAGTAAGGGAATACGCTCAGATTGCCGATTGCTATGTGCCAATACCAACCTGCAATGACTGGGTTTAGAAGATCTTATGATGCTCCAATAGGCTTATGGAGCTACAGAGAATGTCCAGGCCTAACATCAGTGATAGCGTTTAATGGGTGCAGCAAATCTCATATATAAAACATAGTCTAAATAAAATGTAGGCCATTCTAGGTTTCAACGCATTTATAAAACGAGTTTGTTTAGACTAATTAGTTGGTCTGAATTACTCCTTTTAAAAAGAAAACAAGCAAGAAAACAAAGAGAAATGTATAAGTATCTTGCCTAAAATTAAAATGTAAAAGCATGTCTTTTCTGTCTGGAATTCAAAATATTTTCTCTTGAATACAATAAATGCATATTATTTAATAAGTCTATAATTGTGGGGACGAGATAATTAATTTTAGCAAATGGGTGAAGCTGTGAAGTCTATCCAAATCAAGTTAATTTCCTGTATTGGCTACATTGACCTATTATTTGATGTATAATCCCGAAATTTCTCGGCAATACCCTGTTTGGCAAATAAACCCCAAAATGTCAATATCGTAAAATAAAAACAAGCAGTAGATGTGAGATAATCATATAGCACCATCTGCTGGTAATTTATGGTATCATGAATTTCTTTTGAAAAAAAATCCAATATAAATTGCCATTTCAGAAGTATTGTATATTTGACAAGATACGTAAATGTTAATAATTTCTTGTGGCTTTCTTAAAAAGAAAAAAAAAGATTCTAAGTGAGCAACACTTGAGCATATATATTGCTGATTGTCAGTAAAAAGAATACAAAAATAAAAATGTGATTTTTAATTGTTTTGGAAGATTCGATTTATGATTTCCAGAACATCAAGTAAAATGTACTTCCCAAACATCTTCGGTGCCAACACCTGACACCACTAATCTTTGTGGAATAAAATCTAAAGGCGATTTAAGACACATTTAATCAGTAATATAGATTGTTCAGATGAGCAAAATAGTTTTCCTTAATATTTCTTCAGACTATAAGACACAAGATAATGCATTTTGTTTATATTATATATTTTTTTTTATGCAGTGTTGCCATTCAGAAGCTTTCAAATGAGTCTCGTTTCATACTTTATGAATTTTGGGAAAGTAGCAACATCTGGAAAAAGTAAGTACAGTTTTTACAACATACATTATTCGGTATCACATTACTTATATCTTTTATGTTCTGTTTGTTGTTTTAAATTACATGACAGGTTGATGTTACCTTTGCTGTTATTTTCATAACTTGTGTATTTTAAAACACTAGATCAAGTGTTTCATCTATTTGCTGAGCACCTTTTACCTGCGCGCTAGGCTAACTACAATTTGACTTTTCTTTTTCCTTTTCATAGCCATCTTCAAAGTAATTACAGTAAAACCTTTCAAAGAAGTAATGTCGACTTTCTGGAAACTCCAGAGCTAATGACAACCATGCTAGTACCTGGTTAGTATCTCTATTATTTTATCTTGTAGTACTGTGATAAAAAAAAATTTCGTTCAATGCTTCTGCGCATGTTTATTTTTCCAAATAACTTGCACTCAGAGTAAGAACATTTTGCGGTTGTTCTCACATTGTACAACACAAATGGTCTGCACAGAGACTTGCTCTTCTGAATAATTCATAATAATTCACCTACACATATCTAGGGCAACTAATATATTCTTTAAATTTAGGAGAGAACCCACTGTGACTGTCAGTGCTGCTGTTCCCATCGCATATACACATTCAGCTTTTATCGATTCAGCAGTTTCAGAACCGCATGGCGTCTGCATTCTATCCTGCAATGAATGTGGCTCTTCCTTTCTCTTTTTTAAAAAAGCAAAACTATGTCATTCAAAATAATACCCTCTCGAGGTTTTATTATGAACTGCAGAATACTAGATAATAAAATATTTTGGCCATTATGACAAGGATTTGTTCTTAGTCTAAATGGTGCAAAAGGTTTCACTTACATATAGTATAGCATATATAGTATTTGAATATTGCCAAGAGACCAGTTTATCTTTCACAAAATTGCAAAGGAAGGTTACAGGGATTAACTGTATTGTTTAAATTAAAATTAGAAAACAAATCAAAACATAAAATACATCACAGATATGCACTCATTTGAGGCATATATTCAGAGGACACAAAAGAAGTTGACTACTATTTTCAAAAGCCTGCCTCTAGATTAAAGGGACACAAAAGGGTCAGGAACACAAACATGCCTAGCTAACCCTGTAGTGTTAGTGGAAATACCCGAATATTTGTGTAAATTATTCAAAAAATGTGGTCCTATCGCCATGTAATTTACAATTATAGATTAATGCAGTCTAACTAAACTATCTAGTTTGTCCTCTGTTTAAACTTTAAACAATGGTTTCTGAATGGCAATTGGAATTCATGTTAATTGTTTTAAAAAGAAACTTCACAAATTTCGTTTCCACAACTGAAAGGCTGTACACAAGTCACAGTGCACCATGGTCATTGACACAATGATACAGAGTAGAACGGCATAAAGTTTACCATCACTGGAGTGATAAGTCACGTCATGTGAAAGTTTACAAACAATGTTTTCTGACTGAATAGTATAAACTGCAATGTTCAGTATACACTCATTGGAAAATGAAAGTACACCCTCTTCGAATTCAATGGTTTTACATATCATGATATAACAATCATCTGTTCCTTAGCAGGTTTTTAATGTGGCATGACCTATTTAACACAAATATTGTTGTGGATGACTTTTGGCCCACTCTTCTTTAGAACATTGCTTCAGTTCATTGAGGTTTGCTGGCATTTGTTAATCACAGCTCTCTTAACCCCTTAAGGACACAGCTTCAAAAGTTTGTCTTACCCTTAAGGACACAAGCCATTTTTGCATTTTTTGCTCTTTGTGTTCAAACGCAATTTGCTTCTCTGTCATTAATTGCACCAACACATATTATATACCGTTTTTTAGAGTGCAAACAGGTCTTTAAAAATGCCAAAATGTCGCAGTTTTGGCAATAACAGCATGTGCATAATATGTCCAGCTTAGAAAAAGTAATTCAAAATAAATTCATTTATGTGTCTTGATTTATAGAGTACACAATATGTATAGGATTTCAGCTCATCTTGAAAGTTACAGGTCACAAAATACAAGGACTAAAATAACATTTCAATGTGAAACTATTTTAGAAGTTGGTATGTTTGTCTTGTAGGTTTAGTAACCATCGCAGAAAACAAAATTGCCACACAAAAGTATATATTTATATAAAGTAAACATCACAGGCTATTTACCTAAGGTTAGTTTGACACTTTTTATTTAGCCATTTCATCGCCAATCTCTGCAAAATATTGGAGTAAAATTGTGTTTTTGTAATGTATATTTTGTAAAGCTGGTGTGTGCTATTCCTGCACAGAACCCCATATTGTGTTCAGCTACATCTGCTGAGTATAGCGATACCCCCATTGTATGCCTTTGGCACTATTCTGTGAATCTAAAATGCCGTATAAGAGACAAGAGACAACTATTTCAGTTTTTATAGTTAGAATTTTCGTAGATGGATTTGACTGGCCTATGTCTCATTTTAGGGTATTATAGCAGTGTGACTGTTCAAATAACCACACAATGGGCTTTTATTTGATAAAGCAGACACCCCAGGGTATCTTATATGGTGTATATTGTGTCTTAACTTGTCACCATTTTTTCACAAATTTATGTCAATGTTTGTGGTGAGGGGAAAAATTGCATTTTTACATGTGTTTTTTTTCAAACTTTGAATTTTTACGCTGTGTCGTTACCCCACTTTGGAGTTTTTTTAGCAGGCTATATATTCCAACTATCCCATAAAAGCATACTATTTCGTAAAGAAGACATCCCAGGGTAATTCAAAAGGCATATTTTGAACCTTAGCCTGAAATAATTTTTCCGCTAGCTTGTACCAAGTGTAGGGGCAGTAGTGGCAGTAAGCATTTTTCTGTCTTTTTGACACACACAGTGAGTTTGTACTGTGTATTTTGCAAACCTTATGTGTGCTACGGGTCTTTAATACTTCATATGTTGCTCAGCTATGTAGTCTGAGCACAGCAATACCCACATATGTAGCTTTGCCAAGTATATGTGGACGTTGAAGGGGCACATTTGAGACACAGCCATTTAAGATTTTTTTTAAACGTAGAATTTTTACACTGGGTCCATACCGCACTTTAGAGTTTTCATAAAAGGTTAATTATTCCAACTACCCCCTAGAGGCATACCATTTCTTAAAGGAGACACCCTAGGGTATTTCAAAAGACATATTTTGAACCTTAGCGTGAAATCATTTTTCCGTTAGCTTGTACCAAGTGTAGTGGTAATAAGCATTTTTTTCGGCTTTTTTTAAAACACACATAGTGAGATTGTACTGTATATTTTGCAAACCTTATGTGTGCTACGGCTATATAATACTCCCTATCTTGCTCAGCTATGTCGTCTGAGCACAGCAATACCCCCATATGTATCTTTGCCAGGTATATGTGTACATTGAAGGGGGACATTTGAGACACAGAACTTTAAATTTTTACGCTGTGTCCATACCCCACTTTGGAGGTTTGTTTGTAGGTTAATTATTCCAGCTACCATAAAGGCATCGGGTTTCACTGCAGCATGTGTAATCGCTCTTACTCCCGGTCAGTGAAACTGCCCATGGTAGTGTGCATCCGACACGGAGACACACTACAGGAACATTAACCCCACGATTGCCGCGATTGTGGCAATCTGGGGTTAATTTTCATTTTGGACGGAAATTTTCCGTCCAGCGTCCTTAAGGGGAGTGCTGCAATGACGGAAAATTTCCGTCCAGCGTCCTTAAGGGGTTAAAAAGGTGGTCCCACTTGCTGATGATCAATTAATCAAATGCATTTGATTTGCAGCACCTGTCTGCTCCTTAACCTCCTACTTCCTATGGAAGCAGTAAGTGTATACATAACTGTTCCCACACGTTTTTTTCCATTTTGGCTTTATTTTCGATTAAATAAATCACGACACAGTGTAATATGTCATCTGTTGTTTAAGTCTAAGAAATAGATGATTGTTATTGTGTCCGTATAAGTAAAAAAATAGAACCAAAGAGGGTGTACTTTCTTCTTCCTGTTACTGTAGTTGACCTAGAGCTGGTCTACACAGCATTAGCTAGGTACCTTGGATATTGGAAGGGATATCTAACACTATAACGCACATAAATATTCTAGACAAAAAAAGCCTGGTCTCTTTGCCCTACTAAATCTAAAAATATCAGAGTAGTATAAGGGTTGAGCAGTGATATGCCTGAAGGTCGTCCAAGTTCTCCTAGTGTCTCTTTAGACGCAGAGTATTTGACATCAACTGTACCTAGAAGTGACTATTTCATTTTTTGGAATTCCTTAACATATTCAAGCAAAATGAACACTACTGCATTAGAAAAAAACATATATTCCAAATGCTATAGTGCCCTGAGACTTATCTAAGTGTACTCCTCCTCCCCCCTAGTGTGAGGGTTTGAAAGGTGAGTATTCATTCATTACCGCTCAGTCCTCGCGCTGCTCCACTTTTTTGGCTGAGAGATCATCAATGTTGTTGACCGACAGGGAAGCATTGAGAAACTAGTGAGCCTGCATGGAAAAATGCTGCTCCACGCCAATCAAATGCTGCTCTAAGAGCAGGATTTGATCTATAACCGAGTTATAGCAGAGGAAGTGCTTCTAGTGGCGGCCTTCCAGACAGCAACTAAACAGTCTACCTGATACTCACTTGAGGTGTGTTAACCCTGCAATGTAAACATACTCTATATTTTTAATATTTATGAAATCTCGTAACTCCCAACCTGCAAACATTAAATTAACCAAAGTGAAAGTGGCTGCAATAACTAGAAATATAACTGTCTCTGTTTATATCACACATTTGGTAAACCCTTATTTTAAATATTTTAATTTTTTTCAGCTTCGTGGTGGGTACTGAATAACAACTAAGTGAACTTTCTCCAAACCTTCTGTGGACCGGTGGTAGAAGTTCAAAATTGTAAAAAAAAAATACAATCTGTACTACTATATATAACTACATGTAATATTTGGATAAACATTGTAACCTGCATAGTGCAGTGAGAACAAACGCTGTGACATGCTGTGTGCATAAGTATAATCAACAACATGATCCACCAAACGTGGTACAGTAATTTGTGTCATTAAAGTGAGGAGATGCACTAAAGCAGGCTTCCCCAAACTCTGGCCCTCTAGATGTTGCTGAACTACAACTCCCATGATTCTCAGTCTATCTATTTAATTCATAGAATCATGGGAGTTGTAGTTCAGCAACATCTGGAGGGCCAGAGTTTGGGGGAGCCTGCACTAAAGTATAGCTTTCTATACGAAAAAGAAAAATCTAGGTTTTCATTTATAAGTCATGAGTTTGTCTGTCTCACTGTAAATATCCATTCCCATAGTTAGAACTGTCCGAACTCCGCCAGTATGCTTGAAGATACAGCACTAAATGAAAACCTTTACTTTCCAGGATTTTGTAATTTTATGTTACCTTACCAACCCCCCATACATAATAGATATGTGTTTGCGATGTCTGAAAAATAAAATTAAACGTAAAAATTCTCATATTCCTATGTGGAACTGAATGCGCTCATCTTTACTTACTTTCATCCACCATTAAAAGACTTGCCCTCTGGATCTGTCAGTGGACGTAGAGAGTGGAAGAATAAAATTGTGCCATGGCTGTTCCTGGATTGTGATGCCAATTGTTAAAACTATCACATGAAAAAAGTCAACATGTGATATAAATGATTTTCAATAGTGTAATTGAATAAACACTCCCAGCACCATATTTAGATTTGTGTGTCAATTTATCTGGGACCCCTGTGTGCCTGCACCACCTTGGCTTCTGATGCCAAATGTCTTCACTGAGCTAAGCAGGTCCAAGACAGGACCTCAGTCGGGTTGAAAGCACACACTTGGTATTCTCAACAATTGAGAGAACTCTTGCACTGCTCTGCATAGCTAAATGGAGTTAACCAGATTGCCATGCAAAGACAGTCTGGATGCAGGGCTGAGACCTAGGTAAGTTGTCAAACCATTATAGAACAATTTGGCAAATTACTCTGGGAGGGTACCAGGCACTCCTAGCACCATAATCACTAAAGCAGGCCTGTACTGGTTCTAGTGCTTGGAGTAGTTCTTTAAAAGAATGTTGTAGGTGCCACTGATTTTACCTAAAATTTAAATAGATTTTCTCACTCCTCTGGGTGGTATATTTATTCCTCATTCTCAGATCCTCTACCAGAGGACTAGAAGTCGGAGGGTTCTGTGCAGTATCTTCTGGATAGCGATCTCAGAAGTCCTACCTAGAATCTGTTAAAACCATTCCCCTCCCCACCATGGGGGTCCCTTCTCAATGAATGATACAGGAAACCCAAGATAAACACTTTGAACATCTTTATGCCTCTTCTGTGAGTTTTAGCTGATCTCTCTAGGCACAGGTAAGGGGACTACATCTGGAGTACACTTAACGTAAGGAGCCCTAACAATATGTAAGCAAGCACAAACAGAATTTATTAGAACACTGTGTATTCACACATAGGAGAGGTGAAATGTTTAAGGAAAGGGCACAAAGTGATATTGAAAGGGAATGGAGTGAGCTGGGGGGTGAGGGGGTAGAGGTGTCATGGAGGAGCACTGGTGTGCAACCTCCCTCCATATCAAGACTCCCCTAATTGCTTATTTCTCCAATGAATTACCCCTCAGCTATGAGGTGCAGGGGGGAGTTTATTTCTTGGAAAGAATTGCCATGGTGCACATAACTTAAGCATATATAGCAAATTTCACACATACATTGAATTAGAAATTATTATTTTTAAATGCTGTTTAATTATTTATTCAGAAATTTTACATTACTGCTTGTTATATTATATGTAATAGCTTATGTCAATTTTCGTAATAGCGTTTTAATTAGTATGTGAGAACATATCTGTGAGTTCAAGGCCAAATGGATAATATTCTAGGACTACCTGCCTGTAGGTGTAAAATGGGTGCTGTGTCCTTGTCCAACTGTCAGAACCTCTGAAACTTGAACATTTTAAGTTACCTCTGTTGGTAATATTTTTTTTGAGTGCTACTTACATGTATTGTGTTCAAATTGGATATAAAATTAAATATATATTACATCTCTTTCAATATTACCCATGACATGTTAAAAGTTAGAAAATATCTGCCATTATACATCAGCAATGCAAAGTACAGACATATGTATTTGAGGTTACATGTCATTATATATGTTTTGCTTATTCGTTCCAATTATAGTTTAATTGTTTTTTTTTTTAAATAGGGTTACTACATGTGTGTTCACATGTGTTATATGAACACCATGAACAGTGTCCAGTGGAAAGCTACAGATCTCCATTGGATTTCTTTGTCTGTCTTTTGCAATTATAAACAAAGTTACTGTACTAAAATATATAAAAGGGTGAAAGAGAGCGCACAAAAAAGATATACAATAATACTTATAAGAGAATGGTACAAAGTACCTCTAGATAATAGCTGCTAAACAAAAAAAGAACTTCCCAAATTCAATGAATAAACTGTAAGATATTGTGTTGTCAGCGCTTAGTGAATAATCCCCTTAGATATAATCAGGGGTAAAGGTCTTAACAAATGTATCTATAATAATTAGAAACAGCAATAGCATATAGTGTTAAGAGTGTCAATATAACTGATAGTAACAATCAGATTGTAACAAAAAAATCTAAATTGCATCTCAGTCCAGTATAAAATATGTAGCAGGGTCCAAAGTGACAGGAGGTCCACAGTGTTGTTTGGGAACACAATCTTTGACTTTGAATCCCTTAAAAAAGACAGAAAATATATATAGTGCAATACTGTATTTAATGTCTTAAAACACCAATGGAATCCCCCTCCCCAACATAGGAACCCTTACAGAAGAAAAATGTGGTGCTTATCTCTAAGGACCACAATCAAAGCTTATCTGGCTGCAATCTTATCTCTCCTCTGCTTCAAGGATGCCGTCGCTGGCTGTGGATTCAGTAAAAGTTCTCCTCTTTGTAATTCTGCCTCCAGTTAGCATAAAAACTTGTCATGCAGAGAGCAAAACAAGATAAAATGCAGGATGATGGATCACCTAATCAACGCGTTTTGCCCCTCTTAGTGGGCTTTTTCAAGGGAAAAAGCCCACTAAGCCCATCATCCTGCATTTTATCTTGTTTTGCTGTCAACACTCTGCATGACAAGTTTTTATGCTAACCGGAGGCAGAATTACAAAGAGGAGAACTTTTACTGAATCCACAGCCAGCCTTAGTGCAACGAGGCGAACGCTCCGGAAGGCATCCTTGAAGCAGAGGAGAGATAAGACTGCAGCAAGATAAGCTTTTATTGTGGTCCTTAGAGATAAGCACCACATTTTTCTTCTGTAAGGGTTCCTATGTTGGGGAGGGGGATTCCATTGGTGTTTTAAGACATTAAATACAGTATTGCACTATATATATTTTCTGTCTTTTTTAAGGGATTCAAAGTCAAAGATTGGGTTCCCAAACAACACTGTGGACCTCCTGTCACTTTGGACCCTGCTACATATTTTATACTGGACTGAGATGCAATTTAGATTTTTTTGTTACAATCTGATTGTTACTATCAGTTATATTGACACTCTTAACACTATATGCTATTGCGGTTTCTAATTATTATAGATACATTTGTTAAGACCTTTACCCCTGATTATATCTAAGGGGATTATTCACTAAGCGCTGACAACACAATATCTTAATGTACTAAAATGTTCACAGTTGAGGAAGTGGTCTCTTACTCAGCCACATAGACAAGGCATATTCCATTAGATCCGAAAACTAGAAACAGTCTATATCACAAGAATACAAAATTCAATAATATATTAATAATTCAATTGTTATGAACTATGCTCTGAAGTATGATATATACACAAACACAATGCTTTTGTAATTTAGTTTTTGGTGGTCCTATGTATTATTAAAAAACCCTATACAAACAAACCATCTATGCCTTTGTTCCTATAGCCTGTTTTTGCAGCTCATTAGCTTCAAGTTTAGTTGTGATGGACAAACCACTTGCAAAGTGTGGAACAAAATGTTGTGGGGGAAACAAACAAAAAAAAAAAAACCTTCGACTCCGCTAAGGTTGAAGTACCAATATATTTATTTAAATTGGACGACTCTTTAAAGGAACACTATAGTGTTTGAAGAATACAAACATCCATTCTTAATGCTATAGTGCTATAGATTTCTGCCCCCTTCATGCAAAAAGGGTATTGTTTTCTTTGTTGACACTCACTACTCGCAGCCGCCCATTCTGCCTCATATTCTGTTTCTAATTTTTTTCAATAGGATTAGAAGTGCAAGTGTCTCCAAACAAATGCATTTCTATGAAAAGCATTGTCATCAAATCGCCACAGAACAGTTTTGGATTCTGATCTGGACGTGGATGCACCTTCTAGTAGCTGTCAGGAAGACAGCCACTACTTAGCCCTGTAATAAGAGAGAGCATTTTTTATTCACTTTATATTTTGAGAAAAATTAAATAACTAGGTAATTCTGCAATGCTTCTTGTGCACAAATATTTGCATTTTAATTAAATTTTTAAATTAAAAAACTATTGAAATTCTGTACAGCAAATACACAAGAGAAGGATGAAGAATTTAAACAGATTTAAATTATTTCGAACAAAGCAGAAAAACATTATAAATCTATAATGTATACCAATTTGAATGTACATTATTTAAACCTAGTACAACATTAGCAGGTCAGTAATGGCTTAGATAAACTGGCTCTCGGATAATTTCAAATATATATGCAAGTAACTGCAGATGTTTAATGTGTGTTCTTAAGGAAAGCAGGATATGCCAAACATACAGATAAAACACAAATGTGAAATCAATGTGAGACAATACAAAACAGCTCAAAATTACAAAACTAATCTTATAATAAACTGTAAGTTTATGGCCTTCTTCGCCTCTAAAATATTTTGTATGCAAGTTACTTGTTATCAAATAGCCACATTTTATAATTGTAAAGTGCTGCAGAATATGTTGGCGCTATATAAATGACAATAATAATATAATAAGCAGACTATACTTTGCACCATAATACATAAGCCGCATCCATAAATGTCCCATATCACTCAAGCAGCAGTAACCAAAAAAATGAAAACTTTATCCAATCTGGTTTCATACAGCTCCCTGTTGTCTCGATCTATTTTTTTTTTTCTTGAAAATAAATAAGGAAAGGTATGGATTATTATAGCAGTCAAGTTGATTAAACCGGACAATGTATATAGCTTAAGCAAGGCTCTGTTTTAGTTTTCAGTCATATTTACTCACAATACATAAGTAAAATGAATTTCACAGATGGGCAAACAGACATCACGAGCGGAGGAGAACAAAATGTCTGCATATAAATCATTAAGACATGGGGGCACAAGGAAAGAAAAAAATATTTGACAGGTCTCCTCTTTAATGTTCTCTAAGTTTGGTCTATGAAATAATTTCTTGACCTTAAAGGGACACTCTAAGCACCATATGTGTATACTGCTTATAGTGAATTTAAGCTGAAACATTGCAGTCTCTTTCAAATGAAAGAGATTAAAGTTACATCAGAAAGGTTTTTAATAAAGCATATTACACAGAATAAAAACATATTGTTCCTCTGACATGTGTAAACAGATCTCCATTCAGCAAACAATCCTACCCGAAATTAGAAATATGTTGTAGACATAAAAATATAACCATGCCAAGCAAGTTAATAAAATAGTGATATACATATCACTAATTATGTCGGTTTTACTTGAAAGATTCAATAATATTCACAATGACCATAAAGATTATGTACATATTTTAAATATACAAATATTTTTTAAATATTTAGCTTCAAAATATGCAGCCAAAATAGATCGCCATTAGGTTTTGTTTTATTATTTTCACTTTTTAATAGTGGATGGTTTCAACAGAATTACTGTTTGTTAGAAAATCTGATGTAAATTAATTTGACAAATGATATTCCAATGAAGAGGAAATATTCTTCTTAGATGTTCAAATATATTGTCCAATATTTTAAGGCATCAGGGAGTATTTTATTCTTCAGCTAGACACAGGTGATGTCAACAATCCACTGTCAACTTGAATCCTGGATACCTAGATGAAAAAGTGTAAAAAAAAAAAAAAAAAAATTAAAAAACAACACTACGCAGTCCAGTCAAAATAAAAATATAACAAGAATTACCAAAAAATTAAAAAAATAAGACATTTAATTAAATAAAGGACTGTGTTCCTTGATATACGGATATAAATGCCAATAATAAATATAGCCTAAACTAGCATTTAACATTGTAACATAAAGAGGCAATCTAAGGGGTTAACTATCATTAAATATTTTATTATTTTAATAATAATAAAAAAACACTTACGGGCTTATCCAAAACAATTGGATGATCTGGTAAATAGGCTGGTTTTTGCTTGGATACGGACATGTTAGACAGCTTAATCAGGAAATCTCGTGTATAGGTAATTCTACCTGCAGACAGAAGCACCAATGTTTAATAAAAAATTTCAATCAAATTGCTTCACAGCACAGAACTAACTTAAGAACAGAATGGAAGTTTAGAATAATACTCAGCTTTCCCACAAGTATTTTAAAAAGTTTTCCCATTCCCTTACCACAAAGAACTAAAAATATTTAGCGAGTCTTGATTGCTAGACAGCAGGTCTATGTTCGGGGAAATCCACCTAACAGAGACCAGCTCACTAGTGCGGGGGAAATCCCCCGAATTTCCTGAACATAGACCAGCTCTCTAACGTGGGGAATCCCTTAAATATATGTTATGGGGAATTCCCGAGACTCAGATTCGGGGGCTCACTGCTCTAGAGAGCTGTTCGTATGTCCGAGCAGTCAGTAAGTGAGGACTACTGACCAGACAATTAGTACACTGCTCTGCAGGAAACAAAGCTTAAGGTCCATTTTCTAAACAAAATCAATGCACTGTCTGATAAGTATAGTATCAACATTAAAATGCATTACAGCTACAACACATTAACAAAAAATATATATTCACAATTGCAGATTGATCATTGTTGCAAATATTGACAGTCTGCAGCAATGGCAGGAAAGAAGCACAGATCTCTCACTTAATCCTAGTCACACCATTAATTTCAATATCAATATTCCATCAGTATTTTAAAAATGCAATATTTAAGAAGAGTGAACTCAAACCTAGTGCGCAATTAACCTTTTATATTGGCTGCTAAAGCTTGGTGTTATCTTTCCAAGAATGATATTATCTAGTCAGAAGTAAGATAAATAGCTAAATTATGCTGCCTTTTATTTGCACTTACACAAGCATAGTCCACTAGAAGAAATAACCAAATAAATTCATATGAAATCTGCCAATTACCTTTTCTGCTTAGAGGTTGTGGTCCTTCTGGTTCATTAGGAACCACAGAAGAACTTAACTCTTCATTGTTGTTATTTGAGCACCACTAAACCGAGAAGAGACAAAATTGGCAAAAAAAATATTTGTTTTAGAAGTCAAACACAAAAAAAAACAAGATTATCTGGCTAGGCAGGCACAACATGCAGTAACTGTTTGTCAACATGATTACTAGCAAAAGTCTCAATTAATGAACACCAGAACAAAAAAAATAAAAAAGCTAATCCCTCATAAAGAAAAAAAACAAACAAAAAAAACCCCCCAAAACACAATATAGACATACCAAGTCAATATGATCACCACGATCTTTTGGAAAGCAGCCTGCAAGATCTTCCCGGTATTTAATCATATACACTGGCGCTAAAGTAGGGTAAAACCAGAATTAAAGCTTGATCATTGCTCATAGTGGAACACATCATATATCCATTATTTTAAAACTCTCCAAACTCCTAAAGCACTGCAGCTGGTTTAAGTGCTTTAAAAGTTAATAGAGTGCCCCTGTCTTTCTTAACAAGTACACAGATTTCAAGAGAAAATCTACACTTTTAGAAAGCTCCTATGTTGCTACTTCTACAATTTGCATATGGGGTAGTTACATGCAATACAAAACAATATTCACACAGAGCTGGTTTGCACGATAAAATGGACACCTGAATATGAGCACATTAAAAAAAGAAGAGATTGAAGACGTCAGCCCTCACAAATTCACGATGATGTAAATTGGACATTACCCAAAGTTAAAGCCTCCCTGAGCTTTTTCAGTGCCTTCAAAATAGATCATAAACACAAAGTAGTTCTGACAGCCTAGCTTTCAAACACTACTCCTTTTTTGTCATTTGTCTTGACTGCAACAAGAGTGTAAGCATTTCTGATTGACTCCTCTCCAATTCATACACAGTGCTTCTGCCTGGATCATGTTCCTTTCCTACTGCTGCATGCAACGCTGACTTACTTGCAGAAGATTTTTACCAGTCACATTTGAAAGGTCCTAAAGCTCTGTTCCCTCGAGTGTATGGCTTTATTAATAAATGTTCCCAACATGGCTCCTTTGAATTTGGTACGAGTTGGAGGGAAGTACATAAGCAAAAGCATTTTGTATAGAATTTATTTTTAAGCCACCCAATATCTCTGAATCATCTTAATACATGAACTAAGTCTCATCCTCTATCAGAATTTTCAAATACATCCTCCTTTTAAATCATTCCACCAACTCCTGCTCTTGTATTTCCCACATAATTATTCTCTAGCCAACACATTTATTGTGTCTTCACCTATGGTTACAATCTTTTTATACAAACCATTATCTGCTCCCTGTGTGTTTGGACTTTAAATTTGCAGTTTATCTACACTGCACTAGATATAAAATAAATGTTTAATATATGGCTCACCAACAAAAAAAATAAGAAAAACCTGTCAATATTAGTTCATCATACAAAAGTGAATGTCAGATAAACCATTAACAAAAGCATATTTGACCATCTAGTTTGCCTTTCTTAATTTTTTATTGTATTTTTTTTTAATAATAGGTCTACTAAGCTTTCCACTAACCTCCTAAATTATTTTTCAAACACAGTGGAATAGGGATAACTCCCAGTTAGCATGATATATAGTAAAATACCAGAAGTGGGTGGAATGAGCAAGTGCTGAAAATTCACTTATAATCTTAACAGACTAATGGTTTCTGAAGGTCTAAGAAAACATTTGTAGAATCAGCAATGGTATGTAAAATAATCTACCCACCTGTCTTGATCAGTCTCTGGGTTGGGGAGTAGGTTGTTTGTCGGGGGCTTTGAGGCCCATTTTGATGGTCTGTCTTTGACTCTAGAGTCCATCGGCAGTTGACTGTGGATAAGATGAGGGCAATAAAAAAATAAAAAAAAACACAACAGTCTTTAACATGTGCTTTAAAAAGTGTTTACATTTAAATTTGAATTCCTACCGGACGATTGATTACATTCAATAAGCCAGTTTGGTTTAAAGTGTGCAAATCTCTCCATTAAGGATTCAAATACATCCAATATGCACAAGCTGCGGATGATGTTAAAAAGAAAAAACTAAGCATGTGTGCTTTGGAAATGTAAAGCTTACGGAAGTGTCTTGCTCCAAAAAGTCTGCTCTAAGACACCAGAACATTCAATGCATGGAGTCCTTTGTCGTCCAGGACCTTCCAACATGTGCATGTGGCATTCACATATTGGGCAAGTCAAGCACACTTCCATTCCCCTGCTCTGAAGAAAGCCTGTGCCAAGTCTGTGTAAAGCTTGCATTAGCCTGCACAATTGGCGGCTCAGGAGATTGAGGCATACTGCTTGCTTCATACAATTATGAACAGAGCTGTGAATAAGTTGAACGTTGCTATCTATTTAAACTATGTGATGAGTGGAACTACAGCTTAAATGCTTATCCCACATATAGCAGTCTACCTATATGTACTGCAGTGTACACTTGCAGTACATATAGGTAGACTGCTGCTCAAGCCCCTTGGTACCATCATGCAAACTCCCCTCCAGGTACAGGCGGGTAAGCAACACCAACAATATTCTAAAGCCTGTCACCCATCAACATGACTTCAGAGACTAAAGTCATGATATAGTAAAAATTAAACTGCCAACCATCTCCTAAAAGCTCCAAAATGTTTTTAGAAACATAGAATGTGATGGCAGATAAGAACCATTCTGCCCATCTAGTCCGCCCAATTTTCTAAATACTTTCATTAGTCCCTGGCCTTATACCTATCCCACGCATGATTAACACTCCTTTCCTGTGTTAACCTTTACCACTTCAGATGGAAGGCTACTCCATGCATCCACTACCCTCTCAGTAAAGTAATACTTCCTGATATTTTTAAACCTTTGCCACTCTAAATTAAGACTATGTCCTCTTGTTGTAGTAGTTTCTCTTCTTTAAAATATAGTCTCCTCCTTTACGGTGTTGATTCCCTTTATGTATTTTTTTTTTTTTTTTTTTAGGTGAGATCATTGTAAAGTAGAGGTCCAGTTCTGAATCTTAACATACATTTCCTATGCCGTGATATCTAGGTATGGCTGAGTTTATAATATAATTACTTCTATATAATCATAAAATAACAAGCACCTACCAGTTTCAGACACACCACGGCGAATTGGTCTTGCCGGCTTAAGTGATTTGCCAATTAGTTTTTTGACGTCCATTTGTTCCCACATTAAGTTATTCCATTCTTAGGATAAACATGAGAAATACATAGATTTAAAAATGTAATACATGTTGAAAAGATAGTAAACCTCTTGTAAGAAGAGCATGTTTCAACAGTTTCCTATTTTACTTTTAGTGAAGATTTTTAGCACAAGCAAACCCCCAAAAAAACCAACAACATGCTATATTAGGAAAACTTTTTTAAAAAAATTTAAATCTTTCATGGCCTTCACAATGTTGTTCAGCAAACTATTTCACTTTGATTCAGCTACTATTTTCTGTTCAGTTTATACAATTTCTTCTGTAGTTCACTTTACTTACAACTGAAAATACAGAAACCACAACAAAATGAATGTGCACCTGCCATTTTCAAAAGGATGTCATTGTAATAGTAAAAAATTTATAAGAGAATAGAGCGAGCATTGGAGAAAAGAATGAGAGGGATAGATGCATAGTTAATTAACAGTACAGTTGGGGATAGCATTCGGGGGTTTGGGGAATAATTCCTCTGGTCTCTAGTCAGGGTACTGGCTCAAACAAATCAAAAGGCTTGGTACAATAAAGTAAGGCCGTTTGTGAATGGCCAGATCAGCAAACCCATGTAGATATTTACCTGGTTTGAACAGCTAACTAAAATACTTCCAAATGAAAGTACATATATGGCTGAAATAACTTAATATGCCTTTTGTGAACAAACAAATTAGTTTCATATTATAATTTGGACTAAAAAACATTCAGCGTTTAGTGAAAAGATCTTGGCACACAGACATAAGAAGAGGTTAAGGTTAAGTTAAAAGGTTTCTAAAAACTAGTTTGAAAGGTGAAAGGGTTGCCAGTCATGTGTGCCAGGGGTGCAACTAGCCCTGGCACAAAAGTACATATAACTCAGAAATGCTGCACATACAGATTTCTACCACCACGACTATTTCTAAAAGTGGTAATATTGGTTGTAGTATCCCTTTAAACATTGTCAGGTGCAAGGGTGTCAGCAAATGAATGTCATGTTAAAACAGTACCATCACTTTTTCTCCCCTTGTGAATCCATGGCTTAAAATGTTACTACTAGTCAGCCTTAAAAGTTACCTGCCACCACAAATAAGCACAAAAAATTTTTTTATTTTTTTTTATTTTTTTTTAATGTTTTATTTAGAGTTGCCATCTGGCCTTTATTTTACCAGAATATGCAGTATTTTAGGAGGTCTGCGAAAATAAAAATGCAAAGGACAGTATTTTTCCATCTGGACTTCCGGGAGAATGGTGAGAGAAATGGAGCCATACATGGCAGGTATACGCATTGCTATATATACACACACACAGACTCAGAATGTGCTCACTACTATACACACTCTTAGACAAAGCATTCACACTATAACACACTGCTGTACATACACACTCACACAGTTTACACATGTTCAGACAGCATAATACAATTGCACACACTGACAATACTACACACAAACACACTTGGACACAATATACATGGCTGGGATGTAGAAATTACAACATGCAGTTGCAGGCAGGAAGTTTCATTTATTCTTTTATCCCTGCCGTGGGCAAGTGGTAGGGCTGCCTTGAAGTGACTGGTGCCAGGGCTGGAGGAGTGAGGTCTGCACCTCCATCATGTGCAGACTTCTATAATCATCTTTTGCGGTCCAATGTTCTGTAGTTAAAGTACATGCTGGGTTTCCTATTGAATGCTTGCCTTTTTTCAGCATTGCACAGGTTTCATCGCTGCTGGCACCACCCACACTCTACATTTGATTTCAAACTTGATGATTTCCCATGGGAAAGCATTGGGAGGCTTTCATGGATGTGCGACAAAACGCGACACTGCGCCAATCATCATCTTCTCATAGAGATGCATTGAATCAACGGTTTAGTGATATGCCCACAGCAATATATTTCCTATTTATATGAAATAGGAACATCCCAATTACAAACCACTTGATTGTACTTTATATACATATTTTATCTGATACTATCTTAATATATTTTGGCGCAGCCTTGCACTACTGTTTCCTATATCTCCCACAGCGATATGCCCACAGCACAGCGAGTAGGGGCAGGAGGGAGAATTTAACCTCCCTTATTTAGCAACACTAAGTATTATTTAGAGCAGGGGTTCCCAATTAATTTTACCCGTGGAACCCTTTGACATAGTGTACCAATACCGTGGAACAAAAAATGTTTTGTGCCGTAGCGCAGATAGTAAACAGATAGTAGTACTTAGGAGTAGATGTGCTTTCGTGTGTACAGTTGGTGTTTGTATATATTTTTGGCGTTTTACAGGGGTGTTTGTATGTAATGTTTGCAGTGATGTGTTTGGATGTAGTGTTGGCTTTTAAATGCAGGTGTACGTGTGTGTGTGTGTAGTATTGGTGTTTGCGTAAAGGGTGTGTTTGAGTATCCGTATATAAATTTAGCATTTTAATTCATGGGTGTTTTTGTATTTAACATTTGTGTTTGCATGCATGTTGTGTTGGTGTTTGATTGCTGCGATGTAAAAAACCTCCAATGTCTTGACCTAGAGCAGAGGCTCCCAAACCAGTCCTCATGGCCCACCAACAGTCCAGGATTTATGTATTTCCCTGTTTTATTCCAATGGAGATACTAACAAAACCTGGACTGTTGGTGGGTCTTGAGGACTGGTTTGGGAAACGCTGACCTAGAGCATTTCTTCACTTATCTCCAAACTCTTCTTTTACCCATCTCAAACTTCAAATGTCCTAGCTCTGCAACCTCCTTCTACAATTCCACCCTCTCCTCTCAACTAGACATCATGGCACGTTCTACATTTGAACACAGCAGGCGCACCCAACAACAACAACCTTGGCACACCAAGCTGGTTCGATACTTCCAAAAATGCTCCAGAACTGCTGAACGCTGTTTGAGAAAGTCTCACTGTGCGTCTGACTTTCTCCACTATAAATTTATAGTGCTCATACAGCTTGGCTCTTTCCTCTGCAAAAGTAAATTACTTCAATATCCAAACGACTATTTCACACATTTAACTCTCTTCTTCGCCCTATTGTTC
This sequence comes from Pelobates cultripes, assembly GCA_933207985.1. NCBI lineage: Eukaryota > Metazoa > Chordata > Amphibia > Anura > Pelobatidae > Pelobates > Pelobates cultripes. The sequence continues at coordinate 284,853,372 of OW240915.1, read as the reverse complement.
CTCCTCCACCTACTAACTTGACCGCCTCAGACTTTACAACTCACATCACTGACAAGATCTCTACAATCAGGGAAGAGATCTCATCTTTCTTCTTCTGCTTACAATACTTCCCCTAACCTCACTCCCTCTGCTGTTCTATGTTCATTCGCACCCGCTACAGTGAAAGAGGTTTTTGCTCTACTACAGTCCTCCCACCCCACCATCTGCTCCCTAGATCCAATTCCCTTGCATGTCAGCCGTACTCTGTCTCCTCTTTCTCCACCTCTCACTAAAATTCTTAATCTCTTTCTCTCTCTCTCATCTGGCATATTTCCGTCGCCCTTCAAACATGTAACTCCAATTCTAAAGAAGCCCAACCTTGACCCTAACTCCCCATCCAACTATCATCCCATTTCGCTACTGCCTTTTGCATCCAAGATCCTTGAAAGCGTTGTGTATGTGAGATTGACAGACTTCTGAGTCCAGCTCTCTGCTAGACCCACTTCAGTCTGGTTTCCGCGCTAAGCACTCTGTGGAAACGGCACTGACCAAAGTATCCAATTATCTACTCATTGCAAAATCTCGTGGTCACTACTCTATCCTAATTCTCCTTGACTTATCTGCGGCTTTTGACACAGTTGATCATCAACCGCTTCTTCTCCTCCTCCGCAACATCGGCCTACAAGATATTACTCTCTCCTGGTGCTCCTCCTACCTTTCCCAGCGCTCTTTCAGTGTTTCTTTCTCTGGCTCTGCTTCTTCTCCCCAACACCACTCTATTGGTGTCCTCCAAGGTTCAGCCCTTGATCCCCTACTGTTCTCTATCTATACTGCCTCCCTTATTAAACTCATAAGGTCTTTTTGCTTCCAATATCATTTCTATGCCGATGACACGCAAATCTACCTTTCCTCTCCTGATCTCTCCCCATCCATCTTGACTAGTGTCTCTGACTGCCTCTCTGCTATTTCTAACTGGATGGCTGCCCACTTCCTTAAACTCAACTTTACCAAAACTGAACTTCTGGTCTTTCCTCCCTTGAGTGTTGCTACTCCTGTGTCTGTCTCCCTCCAAGTAAACGGTGCTACCATCATCTCCACCACGCATGCTCGCTGCCTAGGTGTTCTCTTTGACACTGACCTCTCCTTCACGCCTCATGTTCAGACTATTGCCAAATCCGGTTGTTTCCATCTCAAAAACATTGTGGACATCCGACCCTACTTAATGCCAGATGTGACTAAGGTGCTGGTCCATTCCACTGTCCTTACTCGCCTTGACTACTGTAATCGGCTTCTCAATGGTCTTACGTGCTCCCAACTTGTGACATTACAGTCCATAATGAATGTGGTGGCAAGGCTCATCTTCCTGTCCGCCCGCACCTCCCATGCGTCACCCTTCTGTCAAACCCTACATTGGCTTCCTATAAAATATAGAGCTCAATTTAAAATTCTGGTTCTTGCTTTCAAATCTTTACATAATGCTGCTCCCACCTAACTATCCTCCCTAATACACAAGTATGTCCCGTCTAGGCCCTTACACTCTGCTGAAGACTTATGTCTATCTTCTGTCCGTACTCCCACCTCTGATGCTCGCCTTCAAGACTTATCCAGGGCTGCACCGTTCCTGTGGAACTCACTACTCTCCTCCGTTATATGCTCACCCAGTCTCCACTCCTTCAAAAAAAAAACATTACAATCCCACTTCTTCATAAAAGCATATCAATTAAACTTTAACTGTAATAGCTCCCAACTGATTCCTCTCTTGCAACGGTCATTAGTCTAATACTATCCTTACCTTTTGTTTCATTTTACCCCACTCCCTCTAGCATGTAAGCTCATTGAGCAGGGCCCTCAACCCCTCTGTTCTTGTGTGTCCAACTTGTCTGGTTACAACTACATGTCTGTTCGTCCACTCACTGTAAAGTGCTGCGAAATTTGTTGGCCCTATATAAATAACATAATAATAATGTATTCACATACACTGCCACGTACATACTTACACAGATACAGACACATAAAATACACACATACACAAAGATACACACCTTGACATATGCACAGATCTTGACACATACACCCTGCCCCCACAACATCTATACACACACAATGACACATACACATTTACACACACATACTGACATTCACACACACACACAGATACACTGGCATATACAAACACACTGGCACATACACACTCAAATACACACAGTGACACAGACACACAATCTTACATACATCAAAACCACCCTCGTTAGCTGTGGCTTGCTTGTGGTCATGTGGCATTGGCTGAGGCTGATGGGAGTGAGCATGCAGCAGCTCACTCCACTCCAGCCTCTCTACCATCCTTGCTGTTGCCTGTCCGGGTGGCGCTCTCCAGCCTCCTCTTAAGTAATTACTTTCTCCCAAAAGGCCAATACAACAGGGTTCCGCCATAACATTGCCAACCAAAATGTCTGCCGCCATTTTATTGCTTAATAGGGGCCCGGTCATGCTCTTAAAGGGCTGTGGCAACCGACCGGGCCCCTGTGAAGCAATAAAATCGCAGCGGCCATTTTAGTTGGCAATGTTATGGCGGAACCCTGTTGGAGATTGCGGCGGAACCCCATTTTTGTTCTCGCAGAACCCCAGGGTTCCAGGGAATGCTAATTGGGAAACGCTGATTCAGAGAGGAAAAAGGTGACAGGAAAAATGTAAATTTGGCTTTACAGTGCCGCTTTAAATGTTGGTGATGTTTAGACTTGTACAAATATTCTTTCCAGCTGTTCCACACTACATTTTAATCCAAATCAGGATAGACCGATTAATTCGGGATTTGTCTGCAGAGTCTTATTCAATTAATAAGAATTCACAGGCAAATATCTGACAAATCTAATAGTCTGTATATGGACACCCTGTTCCAAATTATTATGCAAATTCTATGTAAGTGTCACAAAAATTAAATATTTAGTTTTTCAGTTTAAATCATGGATGGCATTGTGTCTCAGGGCTCTTTCGATCACTGAAAACAATCTCGGACACCTGTGATAATTAGATTGCCAGGTGATCCCAATTTAAGGAAAAACTACTAAAGGAGGGTGTTCCACATTATTAAGCAGAGCACAATTTTCATGCAATGTGGGGAAGAAAAAGGAACTCTCTGCTGCCGAAAAGAGTGAAATAGTTCGATGTCTTGGACAAGGAATGACAACATTAGATATTTCCCGAAAACTTAAGCGTGATCATCGCACTATTAAGAGATTTGTGGCGGATTCAGAGCACAGACGGGTTTGTGCAGATAAAGGCACATTGAGGAAGATTTCTGCCAGATCCATGCATCGGATCAAGAGAGCAGCTGATAAAATACCATTACATAGCAGCAAACAGATATTTGAAGCTGCTGGTGCCTCTGGAGTCCCACGGACATCAAGGTGTAGAGTCCTCCAGAGTCTTTCAACTGTGCATAAACCTTCTATTCGGCCACTACTAACCAATGCTCACAAGCAGAAACGGCTGCATTGGGCAGAAAAATACATGAAGACTAATTTTCAAACACTCCTGTTCACTGATGAGTGCCGTGCAACCCTGGATGGTCCAGATGGATGGAGCAGTGGACAGCCACCCTGTTCCAACAAGGCTGCGACATCAGCAAGGCGGTGGTGGAGTCATGTTTTGGCCCGGAATCATGGGAAGAGAGCTGGTCAGCCCCTTTAGGGTCCCCGAAAGTGTAAAGATGACCTCTGCAAAGTATGTGGAGTTTCTGACTGACCACTTTCTTCCCTGGTACAGAAGGAAGAACTATGCTTTCCGTAATAAAATCATCTTCATGCATGACAATGCACCATCTCGTGCTGCAAAGAATACCTCAATGGCTGCTATGGGGATAAAAGGAGAGAAAGTCATGGTGTGGCCTCCATCCTCCCCTGACCTCAATCCTATTGAGAACCTTTGGAGCATCCTCATGATCTATGAGGGTGGGAGACAGTTTACATCCAAACAGCAGCTCTGGGAGGCTATTCTGACATATTGCAAACAAATTCAAGACTTGTGAAGCTGCTATCAAATAAGGGGTCCTATGTTAAAATGTAACGTGACCTGTTAAAATGTTTAAAAAGTTAAAATGCTGTTATAAGTTTGATTGAAATAGCTTTTGATTTCAGAAAATATGCTGCAAACACAACAAATGACAATTTTCAGTTCTTTACAACCTATAAAGTGTTTTGAAACTTACTGTGCGTAATAATTTGGAACAGTGCATTGTAAGTTTTTTATGTTTAAAAAAAAAATACTGTTATCATTAGGAGGTTTGTTCAATAAAATTTGAATTGTACTCTTAATAGTTAATAACATGAGAATTATGCTGACTGTTATTTACATCAATTATTTAGGTAAATGAGAAAAATATAATTTGCATAATAATTTGGAACAGGGTGGGATTAAAAAGGCATTTTACTCACCAGGACTAACTGGAATGAAATTTTGCACATTCCTGGGTGCAACTTACGGTTATAAAGGTAGACAGGGAAGATAAATAGAGGAGGTGGGATACTGTTGGCAGAGAAAACTGATCTTCACCCATCAGAAAAGTAAAACTGAATAAAGTAAATGGCTCAAACAAAAAGGAATGGCAGGGGATGAAAATATTTTTGGATTTGGCATCTAGATAAATGCAAAGAGGATGGAAAGCAAATAAACAGAGTAGGGAACTAATGGTGAGAAAACAGAGGAGCTGGAGATGTTAAGGAAATTAATTAGGATAAATAAGATCTGCAGGGGCCAAGATAAAAAAAAACAAAAACAATGTCATTTATTCGTTTTATAGCATTATACATACACACATTGTGTTGAGAGTCATTGCCCTTAAAGAATAAAGAAGGCATTTCAGAAAACAAATTATAGTTGAACATCTTTCTCTACACCAGGGCTCAAAATTCAAAAGGTCCTACATTACTAGACAGGCATAAAACCAGGAGTAAAAGATTAAATGTTATTAAAGGAAACCTTACATACTTGTATAGAGGCAAAGGGAAATTTTAGGTCTCCCCCTTTCCTTCAGCATATGACACAATTTCAGAAGTCCTTCCACTTCCTTTTTTCAACTCCAGGGTAAATTCCTCAGTATTGTTTTGGAGAGAGCCTAAGGTTACAATTACACTACACCTGTCATAATCATGTTTTAACCCCTTAACCCCTTCAGGACGGGTGACGGACGAGGTCCGTCACACAGGGGAGACCCTTAACGACGGGTGACGGACCTCGTCCGTCACGCGGTAAAATTAACCCCGGATCGCCGCTATCGCGGCGATCGCGGGGTTAATGGTGCTCCCGGTATGCCTCTGCATTAGAGGCATACCGGGAGCACCCGGTCAAGCTGCCCAGCACATGTGCTCGCTCTGACCACAAGTCGGAGCGAGCACATGTGCTCTGTATACTCACCTACCGGCTCCCTGCACTTCCGGGTTCTGTGTGAAGTGCAGGGAGCCGGATCAGTGCTGATCCTGCCCCCTGCTGGAAAAAAAAATAAAGTTTATTTAAAGTCCCCCCCCCCTTACCCATTTTAATAAAAAATTAACCCCTTCCCTGCCAATTGATCACTGACTACAGTGATCAATTGGCAGGGATTACATTTTACTATGATCTGATTTTTTTTTTAACCCCTGAGGGTTAATTCTTTTTTTTTTTTTAACCCTCAGGGGTTAAATTAATTAAATTAATTAATTAAATTATTTTTACATTATATATTTAGATAGCTGGGGTAGGTGGAAGTTAGTGGGGAATTGGGGGATTTGGCGTTAGGCTAACTAGGGGTTAACGTTAAAAAAAGTTTTAAAAGAAACTTTAAAAAGTTAAAAATTAAGCTTAAAAAATGTTTTAATAACATTTAAGTAAAAAAAAACAAAAAAAACACACTTTACCTAGTCCAAATAAAAATTAACCCCTTCCCTGCCAGTCGATCACTGCCTACAGCGATCAAATAGAGATCACAGTATTATACTGTGATCTAATTTTTTTTAACCCCTGAGGATTAACTTTTATTTATTTTTTTTTAACCCTCAGGGGTTCAATTTATTTAATTAATTAATTTAAATATTTTATAACTATATATTTTGCTAGCTGGGGTGGGTGGGAGTTATGGGAAAATGGGGAATTTACTGTTAGTGCTGCGTACTGCTAGTTAGGGGTTAACGGTAAAAAAAAAAGCTTAGAAAAATGTTAAATCTGTAAAAAAGTTTTAAGAAAGTTTAGGAAAGTTTAAAAAATTTTTATAAGCAAAACAAAAGTTTAAAAACTAGTTTTTAAAAGTAAAAAAGTTATAAAAAGTAAAAAAATACATTTTAAAAACGCTCATTACCACTACACCTGGAACAAACTAGAGAAAAAATTATCCCACGCCAAGGTTCAAAATATGCCTTTTGAATTACCCCAGGGTGTATTCTTTAATAAATAGTATGTGTTTGTGGGGAAGTCTCAATAACCAACCGTCTAAACTATTCCAAATTGGAACATGGACACAGCGTAAAACTTCAAAGTTAGAAAAAAACTGAATGGCTGCGTCTCAAATGCGCCACTTCAACATCCACATATACCTGGCAAAGGTACATACGGGGGTATTGCTGTACTCAGCCGACATAGCTGAGCAACATATGAAGTATTATACAGTCATAGTACACATAAGGTTTGCAAAATATGCTGCGCAAACTCACTTTGTATGTCAAAAAGGCAGAAAAAATGCTTATTACCACTACACTTGGTACAAGCTAGCGGAAAAATGATCCCACACTAAGGTTCAAAATATGCCTTTTGAAATACCCTGGGATGTCTTCTTTAAGAAATGGTATGGCTTTATGGGGAATTTGGATTATATAGCCTGGTAAAATACTCTAAAATGGGACATAGGCACAGCATAAAAATTCAAAGTTTGAAAAAACTGGAATGGCTGTGTCCCAAATGTGCCCCTCCGATGTCCACACATACCTGGCAAAGGTACATACGGGGGTATTGCTGTACTCAGCCGACATAGCTGAGCAACATATGAAGTATTATACAGTCGTAGCACACATAAGGTTTGCAAAATATACTGTGCAAACTCACTTTGTATGTCAAAAAGGCAGAAAAAATGCTTATTACCACTACACTTGGTACAAGCTAGCGGAAAAATGATCCCACGCTGAGGTTCAAAATATGCCTTTTTGAAATACCCTGGGATGTCTTCTTTAAGAAATGGTATGGCTTTATGGGGAATTTGGATTATATAGCCTGGTAAAATACTCTAAAATGGGACATAGGCACAGCATAAAAATTCAAAGTTTGAAAAAAACTGGAATGGCTGTGTCCCAAATGTGCCCCTCCGATGTCCACACATACCTGGCAAAGGTACATACGGGGGTATTGCTGTACTCAGCCGACATAGCTGAGCAACATATGAAGTATTATACAGTCGTAGCACACATAAGGTTTGCAAAATATGCTGTGCAAACTCACTTTGTATGTCAAAAAGGCAGAAAAAACGCTTATTACCACTACATCTGGTACAAGCTAGCGGAAAAATGATCCCACGCTAAGGTTCAAACTATACCTTTTGAAACACCCTGGGGTGTCTACTTTAAGAAATGGTAGGCCTTTGTGGGGTAGATTGAATTTAAAACCTGCGAAGATGCTTGGAAATTGCACATAGGCCCAGCGTCAAAATTCAAAGTTTGGTAAAAACGGATATGGCTTGGTCTCCTATATGGCACTGTAGCTTCACAAAATAGTGACAAAGACATTCATTGGGGGTGTATTTTTACTCAAAAGACTTAGCTGAGCATAATTTGGGAGGTTTGAACTTAGTGGCACATATGAAATATACAAAACGCCCAGCAAAAATGCAATCCGTATGTAAAAAATGCACAAAATAATTTTTTACCACATACTTTGGCATATATTGGTGAAAAAATGGGGGTATGTTAAGGCACAATATGCACCTTATAAGATACCCTGGAGTGTCTACTTTTACAAATGGTAGGCCTTTGTGGGGTTTTTTTGAACAGTCAAACTGTTATAATACCCCAAATGGAAGCTAAGGCTCATTAAATCCATCTCTCAAAATTCTACTGTGAATACTGTAAAGGACAGGTCTCCTATATGGCACTGTAGCTTCACGAAATAGTGCCAAAGACATTCATATGGGGTGTCATTTTACTCAGAAGACTTAGCTGAGCATAATTTGGGGGGTTTGAACTTAGTGGCACATATGAAATATACAAAACGCCCAGCAAAAATGCAATCCGTATGTAAAAAATGCACAAAATTATTTTTTACCACATACTTTGGCATATATTGGTGAAAAAATGGGGGCATGTTAAGGCACAATATGCACCTTATAAGATACCCTGGAGTGTCTACTTTTACAAATGGTAGGCCTTTGTGGGGGTTTTTGAACAGTCAAACTGTTATAATACCCCAAAATGGAAGCTAAGGCTCATTAAATTCATCTCTCAAAATTCTACTGTGAATACTGAAAAGGACAGGTATCCTGTATGGCACTGTAACTTCACGAAATAGTGCAAAAGACATACAATGGGGGTGTCATTTTACTCAGCAGATGTAACTGAACACAAAATAAAACTTTGTACAGGAATAGCACACACCAACTTTACAAAATATACACGAGAATTTCTCTGTTATAAGTTTGTGTGCCAAAAAACAAAAAGAACACAATTTTACTCCAATATTTAGCAGAGGTTGGCGGTGAAATGGCTACGTAGAAAGTGTCAAAACAACCTTAGGTAAATAGCCCGTGATGTCTACTTTATATAAATATATACTTTTGTGTGGCAATTTTGTTTTCTTTTATGGCTATTAAGCTTACAAGACAAACATACCAAATTCTAAAATCGCTCCACATTAAAAGTTTATTTTACTCCTTGTGCTTTGTGACCTGTAACTACCAAAAAAAACTTAAAATCCCAGACACATTATATATTCTGTAAATCAGAACAAATAAATAAATTTATTTTTAATTACTTTCCTTAACCTGCACTAATTATGCACACATTATTATTGCAAAAACTGTAAAAAAAACCAATATTTTTCATTTTTTTTGCATTTTTCTGTATTTTTTTATAATAAGTAAGCATTTATATATATATATATGTTATATCAAATTAAAGCCCTTTCTGTCCTTTAAAAAACAGTATATAATATGTGTCGGTGCAATAAATGAGAGAGATGCAAATTGCAGTTGAACGCAAACAGCAAGAAAATGTAAAAATTGCTTGTGTCATTAAGCGTAAGTCAAGCTTCTGAAGCTGTGTCCTTAAGGGGTTAAGCTAAGGTTGTTTTGATGTGTATAGTATACCTTTAAGATAGAGTGGGTATGCAATGTCTTTATATCTAACATTCCTACCATGTGGATAAAGCTGATTTATGTTTGAGTTGTAGCTTATTTAATTGTAAAGGAATTCCTGTATAATTCCTATATAGATATGTGCCATTCTTGCTCCATGTATGTCATCACTAGGAGAAGGTTAGCTATCCAAAAGCAAGGAAATTGAAGATATAACATAGAAACACTCTGCTATCTCATAAAATGTATTTGAAAGGCAACAGATGTTATTTTTTAGAAACAAAAACTGAGGGAATGGCAGACTTTGTCATTTGACCTGCTGACTAATCCTATGGCAAGATGTCTTGAAGTAGGTTTAATGTGATGTTCTGTACACAGAACACTTACAGTAAGCACATATTACATGCAATGTCAATGTGATAATGTCACTGTGACCACTTACCTAAGTACTTAATGCTCAATGGCATTATAAATCATCTTCCGCTGAAAGATACTGTCAACTTTTTAGTGCATGAAGCTACTTTTGATACATCAATCTACACTTAAATCTGTATATAGGTTTCTTAAGTAGGTCAGCTTGCAATTGTATTTTTATAGAGCAGCAATGTAAGCCAAAATATAACTTTGATCATATATCCTATATATTTCATATAGTGCACAATACATATTTACCTGCATTTTTTGATATATGCTTATATTATATTTGCAGAAAAAGTATGATTAAAAAGTATGTGTGTGTGTGTGTGTGTGTGTATGTTTGAGTCTGTGTGTGTGTATGTCTTAAGATTTTTTTTTAATGTTTTTTTGTTCAAACCAGGGGTTCTCAAATGGTTGAAGATTTTATCGATATCCTCACTAGTACAGAAATGGGAAATCCCTTAACCCTTAACAGTTTTTGTTTGAATACCCCATTCTAGAGGATGCATGAAGAGGCTAGTTTTTTCTTTTTTGTGTGTCTGTGTTTTTGTTTTGGTGGTGACAAATAGGCTACTTAGTTTGCCATGATGGATAATAGGTCTGTCCAGTTATGTGGGCTGCATCTCCTTTGCAATCAAGAGGCAGAAATAAAAGATGATTGCAGTGTGGAAATAAGTGAACCTCTGTTTTTAATCTTCCAGGATTCTTTCCTCTCATGAATTGTATCGGAGGATTTGAGAAAGGCAAATATGGTACCTATATTCAAAAAGAGTTCCAAATATTTGCCTGGAAGTTATAGTGTGAGCTTAACTGATGTGGCTGGAAAAGTATTTGAAGAGTTATTAAGGAATCAGTTTCAGGAATTCATTAGGAAGAACATTGTTATTAGCAACAATCAGCATAGTTTTATAATCAGCATATTTTTATGAAACCCAGGTCATGTCAAACTAACTTAATTGTAAGTAGGCGTATAGATCAGTAGATGTGATCTACTTGGCATTCAATACGGTTACACATAACAGGTTAGTGTTCAACTCAAAGAAATTGATCTAGATGAAAATTCTTGTTCTTGGGTAGAACATGGGCTTAAAGATAGACTAAAGAGTGTTGTCATTAATGGTACATTTTCAAGGTGGATGTAAGTGGTGTCCTTCAGAGTTCTGTACTGGTGGTGTCCCTCAGAGATCTGTTCTGTTTCTATTCAACATATTTATAAATGATCTTGAAGTCGGCATCGGAAGCCATGTTTCAGCGTTTGCAGGTGACACAAGCCTCTGTAATGTAATATAATGTGAGCAGGATATCACATCACTGCAGAGGGATTTAAATAGATTGAGGGACTGGGCACTCAAATGGCAGATTAAATTTAATGTAGATAAAAGCACTTCGGGGTAAAGAATGCACAAGTAACTTGCACTCTAAACATTAGTGAATTAGTAATAACAACAAACGAAAAAGATTTAGGAATTGTTTTAGACAACAATGTTTTAATGTCCAAAAAATGTTCTAATACAGAGGCAGATAGAAGTATAAATGACACTATCACATATAGGAAATTAAGTAAAAATCCTAGTGAAGAAATTAATGTTATTTTTAGAATTCTTTGAGAAAGGCTTTAATGAAGGAATTTTAAACAAAAAAAATTATTCAATTTTCTTAATATCAAACATCCTAAGATCCCTGTATTTAATTTTTTGCCAAAAGTCCACAAATGCGTTAATAATCCACCAGGCAGACCTATTATAGTAGGAGTAGACGCTATCTCAAGTAGGCTGTCTCAGTATATAGATGTTTTATTGCAACCATTAGTGCAAAAAAAACAGATCACATATCAAAGACACGATATCTGTTTTAAAAATGTTAGATTCCTATAAATGGGAAAGTGAATAAATTTTAGTGACATGTGATGTCACAGCCCTACAAATATGGATGCAATTGAACACTTTTTAAACAAATCAACTGAATTTTCGTCTCCCCAAATTAACTATATTTTAGAAGGAATAATCTTATTTTAAAGAATAATTTCTTCTGGTTTAGAGAAAAATAGTTTTTTACATATCAATGGGACGGCCATGGGGACCAAGTTTGCCCCCAGCTATGTAAATCTTTTTATGGTATACTGGGAAGAAACTTATATTTATGGCCATCATAGCTGGGGTGAGGACTTGGTCTCCTATGGCCATTACATTGATGATATCCTTTTTATCTGGAAGGAAGATGTGGAAAGATTGGAAGATTTTTTTAAATGACAATACATGGAGAATAAAATTAACTAGCACCAGGAGCCAGAAGGAAGTAGTTTTTTTAGATCTCAATATTTATATCCAAGATGGAGCTATACAGACGGAATTGCACTAACCTGGAAAAGATATGCTAAAATACTAAACAAAGGACAATACAATTATAAAAGAGGTTGCATTTATTTGTAGTTTCAATGTGAAAAACCACAAAGTCAGTCAAATTATAAGCAAATACTGGCCTATCCTGTTACAGCATACCTTGTTAAAACTTTTTTACCTGAAAAACACAGATTTATCCATAGAGGCATAAAAATTTTAAAAATCCCTTAGTGAATCATTTTTTCAAAGAAAGAAAGAATACTTCTACTATATTTAATAACGAAAAAGGTTTCTATGGTTGTGGACAGTGCACAGCCTGTAAAAGGTCAGGAAATGTTAGAAGGATCATTACAAATATCGATATTAAGGAGGGAGAATCAATACCCATAAAAGATTTCATCACTTGTTATTCAAAAAACATTATTTATTTTTTAAAATGTCCATGCTGCTTAAAGTACATAGGTCGCACTACTAGATTATTACACATTAGGATTTGAGAACACATTCACAACATACAAAAATCATTTGACAATCATAGTGTTTCCAGCCATTTTAAACAACACCATAATCAGGATCCTAAAGGTTTGTTCTTTATGGGCTTGAAAAAAGTAGAACAAAATTGGAGAGGAGGAGGTTTTATTCAAAAAATGGGAAGAACGGAGATAGAGTGGATTTTTAAAATGAACACCCTCATCCCGCACAGTCTTAACTCTTTTTTAAGACTGAATTTTGACACTTTTCATAAGTAATATTATGTATTGTATCTGAATTATTTATATATTTATGCTTTTAACTTCAATTGAGTTTTATAGATTCTTATCTATTCAAGAATGTTATTAATCTACTACTTTTTAGTGTTAATCCCTTTATATTATAAAACCAAATAAGGTTCCTCTTCATTTTTCCTGATACTTGCTTGCACTTTCACTTGAAGGTTTCTTAATGTGTGGATACATGTTGCACAATTGTTCTGTTTAACCATTTGCATTGTAACAATATATGTAACTATTATTTTTATTTAGAATTATTACAATGTTCACCCGTGTTTCCTTTTTAAGTTATTCTCAATAGGAGTTATTTAATTGTTACTATAGCTTTTACTTATTTTAGAAGACTATATACAGTTTTAATACAAATCCCTTTCCTTCTCTTTTGCTCTGTATGCTGTTTGAAGATCTTGGAAATTATGCTGCTAGGTTCGTTAAATAACTTAAATTTGGACACAATCTGGAACACAAGACTATTTTTAAGACTATCGAGAAATAATAAAAGTTGAAGATGTGAGGAGATCATCTATTCAATAAAATGAAAGTGAAACTAAAAGGCATGGTGACATCGCCACTTTAAAAAGAGGCTTGAAATTCAAGCAAGTAATAAGAGATTAATGGATACTTCTCAACATGATGGAGCTCCAGATGTGAGCATTCTTCGTGGTAGGTATCCACTAACATATAGATGTTTGAAACGCAACGTATTACCTGGATGTGGTAATCACGTTAAGGAGCTGGAACACCAGATGATTATTCCCTCATCAAGAGGGTATATAAACACACATCAGCGAACGAGGGATTTATACACAGATCACCCGGCTGAAAAAGCTATGCTTGGTAGTGAAACGCGTTCCGTTATTTTTATGGACATTGTTCCTAGTTCTATTTTATTGTTTTACTACATATATACTAATAAATCTGTTACTTTTAAATCCTGGTATTATGAGCTGCAAAACAAAAAGTGGGAATGTAGTCCCAAACTACACAATACGCTAATACAGAGCCATAGGGACTCTTTGTTTGTAAGTATTTACTTGGCACTAGACCATGTTCCAACTTTTTAAACTCTGCTACTCTATTTCCATTCTATGTGCTTCCCTTGGGATTGGATGTTTATGTCCTATAGGCGTGGGTTGCCTAGATGGACCCGGAGGCTTTCTACACCAGAGCTAGGTTTTATAGCTCCCTGTTTGTGAGTGTTCCGTACATATACTCTTTTACATAGATCTTTTGTTTTTTTATGATTTGCACTATGTTGTATTATTAATACTTCTGTTACATAATCTGAAGTACCCAGATAGATATTTTAAAGGTAATAATTGCCTTTCTATAAGCGCTACACTTTTTATTCTTTTAATATCTATATTGTGTTTATAAATAAGAATACAAAAATTGAAACAAAATTAGGAAGTGCAAAGGAAGAAGAAGATGAATCACTAAAATACACCAAATGGTGAATAATAAAATATTAAGGGACCTAAGAAGACATATCCTATTGTGAGGGAGGGAGGAGAATAATCCTTTAAAGGAATGAATTGAGTTTAGAATCTATGTTAAGATGTTTGGTTCCAGGGAATCCAATAGGAAGTTCCACTTAGCCTCTGCGCTATCCAGGGCTTTTTCCAAGTCTTCCCCTCTATGTTTATTTTTTTCTATATCCATAAACATTACACCCTCAGGATTCATTGAGTGTTTAGTACAGAAATATCTAGAAAGGTTAGGTTATGTGGGAGTAGACCCTTTTTAATATTTTGAATATGCTCTCCTAGTCTTACATTAAAGGTCCTCTTTGTTCTTCCTATATAATATTTGTTACATGGACATATGAGGAAATACGTAACCCCTACTGAAATACAACTTAAATGGGTTTTATTTTTAATACTTTCTCCTGTTTCCATAAGTTTGAATGAATTGATTTGCGCTTCTTGCGTTGGGTTGTTTCTACAACCTATACATTTCCCACATCTGTGGAAACCTGTTCCTTCTGATTCAGGACAACTTTTTTTTCTGTTCCTTTAATGTTGGGGCTAACAGCATTTTCAGTTTAGGTGCTCTAGAATAGATAATTTTGGGTTTGTTCCCTAGAATTCGGTCAAACAGTGGGTCAGAATATTCCATTGTTTATTTAGGATATTTCTTATTTGGAAAGATTGATTACTAAACCGTGTTATAAATGATGGCGTATCTTGTTATCTGTTGTGGTGTTTTATTTTTATATTATATTCAGGGATATAATTTATAATTTATATTATTATAAAGATATATAATTTATAATATTATAGAGATATATAATTTATAATATGTGGAATAACAGCTTATTGATCCAAGGACAGATCTGACTGCCATTCTGTGGTCAAGACATTTTTTTTTCCTAGTTTGTTGCAAAATTGGAAGGTGCTTCAAACGGTTTTCATTTTGCCGTCTTTTGGATAAACACCAAAAACGGATGTAAGAAGAGCTGAACTTGATGGTGGCATGTCTCTTTTCAGCCTTTGTAACTATGTAACTGAAGGTTAGGGGTAATTGTTGAATGTATTCACAAACCAATTGACAATGGACCAATAGAGAGAAAAAAGGAGGAACAGTAAAACAATCTATTCTTCCAAGCAGGTAAATTGGGTGGTAAATTGGGTACCCTGATCCGAGATAATTTCCCTGGGTAACCCCATTCGGGAAAAGATCTGCATGAGGGCATCCGCGACCGTTTCTGTGTGGATGTTGGTCAGAGCCACCCCCTCTGGATATCTCGTGGCATAGTCTACCACTGTTAAAATATATCTTTTCCCTGACGGGCTAGCTTTCTTAAGGGGGCCTACCACGTCCACTGCTACCCTGCTGAAGGGTTCCTCAATGATAGGTAGGGGATGCAGCTTCGCCTTTCTTCATTCCCCCCTTTTGCCTACCCTCTAGCAGGTATCGCATGTGCTGCAATACCTGCGTACCTCCTGACTGATCCCTGGCCAGAAGAAGCTTTGGGTCAGTCGATATCTAGTTCGACTGACTCCTAAGTGTCCAGATAGTGGAATATCATGCGCTATCCGGAGTAACTCTGCTCGGTACCGCTGTGGCACCACTAACTGTCTCATCACTATGGGGTCTGCCCCATCTATCTGTTTTTCTGTCTCCCTGTATAGAAGCTGTTTGTCCCAGACAAATTTCTCTCCCTCCCCCCCGGGTGAGTTAGTGACAACCTTGTCCCTATAAACTTGCAGCGTAGGGTCAGTGATCACTTCGGCCGCCAATTCATTGGGGGGGCCCAGGGGACACATTCTAAGGAAGGGGAAGGGTCTCTCACCTGAACCTCCGGCAGTGTGTTGTAGTCCTGGGTGAGGGCCTGCTGTCGGGTGACCAGAGGATGCGCTTCTCCTGTGATTGGTGTCTGGGGCTCATAAGCCGACGTGAGCCTCCCCAGATCGTTCCCCAACAAAACCTCCGCTGGTAATTGCGGCATCAACCCCACTTCCACGTGTCCTGACCCCGCTCCCCAATGCAAATGTACCCTTGCTGTAGGTAGCCGGTATACTGCTCCTCCGGCTACCCTGACGGCTACAGTTTTGCTGAGCTTAGCCTGGTCTGAGACCAGGTGACTTTTCACCAGGGTTATAGTAGCTCCTGAGTCCCATAGCCCTTGGACCGCTTTACCCTCCAAGTACACCGTTTGTCTATGGTGTTGACGGTTATCCGCGTTGGCCTGTACTGGATCGGCTTCATGAAGAACTTCCCATTGTTCGATCGTTGTGATGGGGACTGCCGCGCCATATGCAGTTGTGTCTTCCCCTTGATAACAGTGGGCAGCTGCTCTCTGCGGTGGTGTTGGTCCTGGTCAGATCCAGGTGGACTGGTCTTTGAGCTGTGGGCATTCTCGCTTGTAATGCCCCCACTTCTGGCAGTGGTGGCATTACACAGAACTGGGCGGACAGAATCTTTGTGCAGCTGGTGTTGGTGGAGTTGGTAATTGTCGTGGTGGGGGTACCGTGTTGTTAGGGTAGCCCCCCCCCCCCCGACTGGCCTTGCAGCGGCTTTGATAACTACCGGCTCTTGCTGCCTTCTTGCTTCCATGTAATCATCCGCCTTTTTAGCTGCGTCTGTAATCGAAGTGGGGTTACGATCCCTTACCCACTCCTGTAGATCTGCGGGTATCCCATTGTAAAATTGTTCCAGTAGCAGCATTTGTAATAGGTCCTCCATGGACCGAGCCAGGTTCGCTTGCACCCAGCCAAGGGCTGCCCATGGTAATCTATATCCTCTTCAGGTTCCACATACATTTTAAATGCTTGGTAAGTAATTTTTGTCTTACACTTTTGTATCGTGGTCACCGCTGTGTTTCTCTCTGGTGTTTGTGTTCCTCTTTGCCGCATTATAAATTCCTGGACCTCTGTCATCGTCTTGGAGATTATTTCCATCGGTGGGTTCTCCTCATAAATTACAGTCTAAATTGGAGCTGTCTTTGGAACTCTTCCTGCTCTGTTCCCTCTCTTGCCTCTCTCTGTTCGGTGACCTAATCCTCCTCTGCTCGGTACTCTGCCATTACTTCCAAAATGGGTGTTGCTTTTGTCTTGTTGCTGGCTGGAATACCCCTTGCTTCCAGAAGGTCTTTCAGTGTGGATCTCTTTAGTGTGGAGTAATCAATCTCCATTAATCCTTGTTCCTTTGTGAGTCTGGATCCCAGCGCTGCCAACCAATGTAGCGGAGAGCTAGTATTCCAAGATATCTCCGCTCAGGATCCCAGTGAGGCTCAGGAACAAGTAATTATAAATCCATAAAGCAAAGTTTCCAGCAGGTAAAACAATACAGCAGTATCCCAACAGCACTCCCAATAACTGGACGAGACACACTATCAGGAGCAGAACTGAAAGCTTTATTCCACCAGTGGCCTTTTAAAGCATGCTCCCATGCAAGGGAGGGATTTGCAATAATCAATACAGTAGCCAATCATGGTCCGGTAACCTCCCACACATCTCCTCCCCTCAATATGACTCATAATCCCCTTATACAGTACATCAATTCCCCACATTCCTGGATGTACCCCTAAACCTGGGAGTACCCCTTTAAGTTTTACATCCCCTGGTAGCCCCGATCTGGGTGAGTAACATATCAAAAAATCACCCAGATCGGAACAGGGGTTCGGGAAATTCGTGGAAGTGAAGAAAAGACCGACCGCGCTGGTTAGAATAGCCGAATCCGGTTCCAGGCCATGTGGCCCTGCGGTCGGTCACTGTACAAGGGAACAAAAGGCACGAAATCTGCAAGTTATAGAGATCAGGGAGGGTTCGCTTGAATCCCCTTGTTCGGTTGTTTCTTTCTACCGAACGAGGGCTAATTCTGTAGTTTAAAAGCGAATGTACCGTGCGTATGGAGGTCTCAGCGGTGTTCGCCTAGCCAAGTGTCCGTTTTGGGTTCCAGACACTCGACGGCAAAACACCGCTGTTCGGGAGTTTAAAATGGGTGCCGCCACGTGTTCGTTTCCCGAATGGCGGCCACCCCGTGAACAAAGACCTACTGCACAGCTTGCCAATTACCCGTTCGTAACATTGTTGCAACTGGTAATTGGAGGCATACTTCACACTGGGGAGGTCTGGTTGTTCGGTAGTTTCATTCTCATAATTGCTAACATGATTCTACAGAACAACCAGACGAATACAGCCTATTTTATACATACAATATTGCAATTCAAACGAATACACCAAAACACATGAATTTTCTAGGACAGCCCAGTGTCCTCCGCTACACTGCCACATCCTCTGTTTGCGGGGTGGCAGGTGCCACTATGACTCCTGAGGTGGAGGAAGAGGCCGAGACTGAAGTAGAAGAAGAAGCAGGAGGAGCCTGAGATCTTTCTTGGTTTTTGAGGTGCTTACTCCACTGCAGTTCGTGCTTTGCATGTAGATGCCTGGTCATGCAGGTTGTGCTCAGGTTTAACACGTTTATGCCTCGCTTCAGGCTCTGATTGTACAGCATGCAAACCACTCGTGTCTTGTTGTCAGCACATTGTCTGAAGAACTGCCACGCCAGGGAACTCCTTGGAGCTGGCTTTGGTGAGCTCGGTCCCTGGGTGCGATGTGCAGTAGCAGGCGTACTGTCTAGGGGACGGCCGCTTCGCTTTTGGACCCTGCTCCCTCTTATGCTCTGCTGGTGCCTCTGTGCCTCTTCCTCCAAACTGGACACGTCACTCGCATTACATTGATTCCATGTGGGGTCTAGGACCTCATCATCCTCCACATCATCTTCCACCCACTCCTCAACCCTGTCTTCCTTGCTGGTCTGCACACTGCAGAAAGCCACAGTAGTTGGCACCTGTGTTTCGTCATCATCAGAGATGTGCTGTGGTGGTCCTCGCATGTCCACATCCTGACACATAAGTGGTTGCATCAGTGCACTCAATCTCTTCCACTTCTGGGGCAGGGCTAGGTGGATGGCCCACCGAAACCCCGCCGCTCAGGGTTGGGGACGGGGAGGAGGACAATAGGTCCCCCCTTATAGGTATTTAGGGCCCCCACCCACCACTCAGGAGTGGGGGCCAGGGGGAGGACAATAGGCCCCCCTTATTCTAATTTAGGGTCCCCACCCCCCACTCAGGGGTGGGGGCCAGGGGGAGGACAATAGTTTCCCCCACTTATTGGTTTTTAGGGCTCCAACCCGCCTCTCAGGGGTGGGGGCTGGGGCAGAGGACAATAGGTCCCCCCCATTGTTTTACTTTAGGGCCCCCACCTGCTGCTCAGGGGTGGAGGCCGGGGGGAGGACAATAAGTCCCCCCCTTACTCTTCTTTAGGCCCCCACCCGCTGCTCAGTGGTGGGGGCTGGGGGGGAGGATGTAATTTAGGGCCCCCACCCACCGCTCAGGGGTGGGGCCCGGGGGGGAGTGACTGCAACTCTGTGTATGTGACTGTCTGCCTCTGTGTGTTTGGCTGACATTGTAACTGTGTGTGACTGTATCTGTCTGGCCTAAGGCCGGCCCTGGCTGTATGCATCCCAAAGTGCCCGCATGGACTTCCCTGGTGCTTCCTCCTGTCATTGAGGAAGCAGTTTATGGACCCCTTAGGCTGGCAGATGTGAGAACATCAGAGGTGGTGAGAGAGCTGTAATCCTCCTGCTCTGCTCCCTCGTGAGCCGTTTACTGATGCCAGGAGCCAGAATATAATGTTATATTCTTGCTCCCTCCATCAGTAGATGGCCCGTGAGGTAGCAGAGCAGGAGGATTACAGCTCCCTTGCCGCCTCTGATGTGCTCACAGCCGCCCACCTCTCAGCAGCCCCACTGGACCCCAGGTACAGATCCACTCCAGCTCTCCCAAAGGTAGGGAGGCTGGGTGGACAAATTAAAATAATAATATTAGTAAATTTGTGAGTGTGTGTGAGAGAATGTGTGTGTGTCTGTCAGTGAATGTGTGAGTGTGTGTG
>OW240915.1:284806010-284833069 GCA_933207985.1 Pelobates cultripes | reverse complement strand
CCACCTCCTCCTAATTTCTTTCTCCTCCCACCCACCTCCTCCTAATTTCTTTCTCCTCCCACCCACCTCCTCCTAATTTCTTTCTCCTCCCACCCACCTCCTCCTAATTTCTTTCTCCTCCCACCACCTCCTCCTAATTTCTTTCTCCCCTCCCCCCCCACCACTGTTGTAGCGTGGCCGAGCGCTCTATGGTCCGCGGGTACAGGGAGCTTTTGTTTCCTGTACCCGGCCGGACTAACAGGAAGTGCACACTCAGTGCTGCTTATGGGGTTGTGCATGTGGGCGAAGCTGCTTGCAGGGTTGCGTGTGTGGGGAAGATGCTTTTCTTCCTCCTAATTTCTTTCTTCCCCCACCTAATTTCTAATTCTCTTTCCCCCACCTCCTCCTAATTTCTTTCTTCCCTCCCGCCCACCACTGTTGTAGCGTGGCCGAGCCCAGTATAGTCCGCGGGTACAGGGAGCTTTTGTTTCCTGCACCCGGCTGGACTAACAGGAAGTGCACTCTCAGTGCTGCTTATGTGCATGTGGGTGAAGCTGCTTGCAGGGTTGCGTGTGTGGGGAAGATGCTGCTTGTGTGGTTGCGGGTTGTGTGTGGATGGGGCTGTTTGTGGAGTAGTATGTGTGTGGGTAGAGGCTGTAGGGGCCACATCAGGGAGCCCATCAGGTGGCCCATGTGTCCAATGGCAAAAGTGTTTTCAGGGGCCAAGTGATGTGCTGTCACCCTTTAACAGCACGACTGGACCCCTGTGATATTGGTAGCGTTGAGATGAAGTGACAGTCAGTCACTTATTCACAGAGAACACTGAGCCACGTGGGAAAGGCTGACAGGAGGTGTGCAGAGTGGGAGAACCTTTGACTCCCAGCAGCCTGAGAGCTCTGACTGAATCCCAGGGAAATCACACTTCTGCACCCAAAAGGCAGGAAAGAGGAGGGTGGCTTAAAATGTTTAAATTTTGCATGCATGTATGTATGTGTGTCTCTGTGTGTGTATATTTGTGTCAGTGTATCTATGTGTGTGTGTGTCTGGGTATCTTTCTATGTTTCTGTATCTGTATCTGTGTGTATGTGTGTATCTGTCTCAGTGTATCTATCTGCATGTCTCTATGTGTATTTGTGTGGTTGTCTGTGTATTTTTCTGTGTGTCTGTGTATCTATATGTGTGTCTGTACATGCATCTGTGTGTCAATGTGTGCCCCTGTGTATCTGTGTGTGTCTCATCTGCATGAGTGTCACTATGTGTGTCTGTGTATATTTATGTGTGTTAGTGTGTGTCTGTGTTTCTGCATGTGTGTCAGTGTGTGTATCTACACGTCTGTGTATCTGCATGTGTGTGTCTGTGTATCTGCATGTCTGAACCTGTATGTGTGTCATTGTTTGTATTTATATGTTTGTTTGTCTGTGTATACTGTATGTGTGTCAGTGTGTGTATATGTGTGTGTGGCATATGTTTATGTGCATATATCTCAGCATTTAAACTCCAACACTACACACAAACACCACCCCACATTCAAACGTCAACACTACATAAAGACACTCCCCTACATTTAAAGTCAACACTAGATACAAGTAAACCACTGCTTTTATTTCCTGTTAGTCCGGCCGGCTACAGGAGACAGCTGCTCCCTGTACCCGCGGACCAATAGAGGGCTCGGCCACGCTACAACAGAGGGAGTGACAGGAGGGAGCGCTGAGTGCTCCCTCCTGTCAGCCCCTCTCCTCATGCTGCGCCCGGGCGGTGCGCCCTCATGGACGCACCGCCCGGGCAAAGCTGCAGCCGCCTGAGGCTCTCTACAGAGCGCTCGGGCGGCTGCAGCATGGGGGTGCCGACGCCCCCTCCCAAGGCACCCCCCACCCTGCTGGCACCCGGGGCGGACAGCCCCCTTCGCCCCCCCCTTAGTTCGCCACTGGCCATAAGGCCACCAAGGCAGCAGCCAGCCGATTCTCCTATCGTGGGGCCATGCCATCAGGAATTACAGTCACTTATTATTGTATCACAGTGTTGCTGTGGGTTGCTGCAGCAAATCACTCACTGCAGGGGTGACAGCAGCTTCTCCCACCAGACCACCAGGGATTAGGTTACCCCCTCCCTGGAACAATGTAAGCATTGGGGAAGGGGAAGTTTTTTTAGGCAGCACCTCAGCACCTGACCCCACACCACAATCGTAGTCCTCACATTATAGGCCCCTTTCCTCCCACTACAGCCACTATCACTCCACTTCAGCCACCATCGCCCTTACAGCCCTAACCCCCCGCCACAGCCACTATTATCCCCATTACAGCCCCTATCCACCACTACAACCTCTATCCCCACCACAATCCCTAGTCCACACCACAGCCACTACCCTCAACAATAGCACCTGCCCCCCACTACTGCCCCTATATCCCCACCACTAACACTATCCCTACTACAGCCAATAACTCTCCACTATCAAACCTAAACCCCTTGTCTCCAACCACAGCCCTTTCCCCCCTCAACACACATATAACAGTCACTGTCTCCCCCAACACACAACAGTCCCTATCATCCTAAAATGCTAATTTCTATTCCCTGCACACATACGCTACAAACCCTATAGATTCTTTACAACCCTAATTTCTCCGCACAAACAACAGCTTCGATTCCCCTATACAGCCCTTATCCTCAAAAACAAATACCATAAAGCCCCACTACAGCCCCTATTCCCTGCACACGTACTCTACAGACCTGAGCCCCCTCATACATTCTTTACAACCCCAACTTCCCCGCACACAACAGCTTCAATGCCGCTTCCTCCATTATCCTAAAAAATATGCTCTCCTCCCAAATACACACACTAGAGCCACTATCCCCCTGAACAATTAGAGAGGACTCTGGTGCAAGATTTCTTTGGGGCCCCCTTTATCACAACATTGGGAAAAAAATGTAGATCCCTGTCTGTTGCCCACAATGCTTTGCGAGCTGGAGATCTACCATTTGCCTGCCCTTGCAGGCACTGAGCAGTGTTTATGTTTAAATGTATGGATGTTTTTTTATGGAGTAGGTATGTGTGAATGAAAGGGTGTATTTGTGTGTAGTGTTGTGTTGTGTGTTTTTATATACTGTTGTTATTTGAAAGCAGTGGTTTACTTGTGTCTAGTGTTGACTTTAAATGTAGGGGAGTGTCTTTATGTAGTGTTGACGTTTGAATGTGGGGTGGTGTTTGTGTGTAGTGTTGGAGTTTAAATGCTGAGATATATGCACATAAACATATGCCACACACACATATACACACACTGACACACATACAGTATACACAGACAAACAAACATATAAATACAAACAATGACACACATACAGGTTCAGACATGCAGATACACAGACACACACATGCAGATACACAGACGTGTAGATACACACACTGACACACATGCAGAAACACAGACACACACTAACACACATAAATATACACAGACACACATAGTGACACTCATGCAGATGAGACACACACAGATACACAGGGGCACACATTGACACACAGATGCATGTACAGACACACATATAGATACACAGACACACAGAAAAATACACAGACAACCACACAAATACACATAGAGACATGCAGATAGATACACTGAGACAGATACACACATACACACAGATACAGATACAGAAACATAGAAAGATACACAGACACACACACATAGATACACTGACACAAATATACACACACAGAGACACACATACATACATACATGCAAAATTTAAACATTTTAAGCCACCCTCCTGTTTCCTGCCTTTTTGGTGCAGAAGTATGATTTCCCTGGGATTCAGTCAGAGCTCTGAGGCTGCTGGGAGTCAAAGGTTCTCCCACTCTGCACACCTCCTGTCAGCCTTTCCCACGTGGCTCAGTGTTCTCTGTGAATAAGTGACTGACTGTCACTTCATCTCAACGCTACCAATATCACAGGGGTCCAGTCGTGCTGTTAAAGGGTGACAGCACATCACTTGGCCCCTGAAAACACTTTTGCCATTGGACGCATGGGCCACCTGAGCATGTGGCCCCTACAGCCTTTACCCACACACATACTACTCCACAAACAGCCCCATCCACACACAACCCGCAACCACACAAGCAGCATCTTCCCCACACACGCAACCCTGCAACACTTTTGCCATTGGACGCATGGGCCCCCTGAGCATGTGGCCCCTACAGCCTTTACCCACACACATACTACTCCACAAACAGCCCCATCCACACACAACCCGCAACCACACAAGCAGCATCTTCCCCACACACGCAACCCTGCAAGCAGCTTCACCCACATGCACAATCACATAAGCAGCATCCCCAAAAACACATAAAACCCCCACAAGCAGCATCCCCAGAAACAAGCAGCATAGCATTGCAAATGCAACACAAAAAGCATCCACCACACACGCAACACCACACGCAGCATCTCAAAACACTGGTATTAACGCATCCAATTGCGTACCCCAAACTTTTGCATATATTTATGTGTAATATGCCTTGAGGAAACTGGCCTTGGGGAAGTAAGGAGGATAAATCCGACCCTGGCTCGTTTGATTCTGCTTTAAATGCTCTACCACGCAGAGCTAACTAACCTACAGGAATGGGTGAATTTAGCTTGAACTCACATTAATCACTTAAATTGTAAATTATTTTAAAGTTAATTAGTTTTACCTCTGCTCATTCACGACTCCTACAGGGGTTGATACTTAATCAAGAAAACTATTTTTTAAATTACATTTCTGGTACAACAAAATCTTTATTTTTTTTAATTTGCAAAAGAAGGGTTAGGGTGTATAAATATCTGAATTTTTTTTTTTCCACACAAAAATTTTAATAAGTAAAAAAAGGATTTGCAATAGATAAACCTCACAGACACCATGACTTGTAGATCTGTTTATTTTTTACTATAGAATGAATGGGTCACAAAAAGGGACGGAAATCAGCAACGTGTTCATTATATTTGTAATGTATTTTGTAACTGATGTACATTTGTGTATCTATTTTTGTGAGAACATTGTGGACTAATGACATAGAAATACAACCATGATGTGGAAACATGTGTGAGGAATAAATGATTCTAATACCTTCTTCTCCAGTCTGTCAATCAGTTTCTGAAGTCTGTTTATCTGGGTCATCCACTGGTTGTCTTCATCTAACAAGCCTATGAGAATAATATATAACGGAGAATAAATTATTCCTTGTTTCTTTTCTAAGCTTTGAACGAATGTTCAAATGTTGTTTCTCACAGCAGTAATATTGAGGCCATTTTGGCCAGACTAGTATTCTACATTGGATTCTTCTACTCTACAACATATGCTGCAAAGAGATTATACCAGTATGAAAATTCATCCAGAATTCATTCTGTAGATTTTGAGAACAGGCATCCTAGCAGATATATGAGCCAATAGTGCATTTGTTAGAGCTTACATTTATTCCGAATGCTTGCAAAAATGTAATTTAATTTATTTGCGCCTTTGACAGGGTTAATATTGTAAAAAAATATATATTGCTACTGATAAAGAAAATTCAAAATGCGCATTTGGTGCATATTTTAGGGGTTAGTGCAAAGCTCTGCAGTAATGGGTGATTTGCAAATATAAGGTTGTAATCTCCAAGCTGGATGATGAAATCCAATGTCATGTATTTTCTAGAGACACTCTGGATGCAAGTTTGGAAAATGTGCAAACGTAATGTGGTTTAAAAAAGCCCAAATTCAATGTCATGTATAGAAAAATGTGGACATCTATAAACTCCCTTATTGCATCCAGACGACCTTAGTAACTAGTTTATTAATTTGAGAAAAAGTTTGGGAGTCAGTTATCCACCCATTAGGCTGCAAACTGAAATAGAGCAAATGCCTAACTTCGGAGCAAACTGTACTACAAAAATAATAATAATACAAACATGCAGGCTCTGCAGAAGTTAAAAAGCGCAAAGGGATGAACCAACATGTAAATAATTCTCCTAAAACATCAAAGCTAGGGTAGACAAGATATTTCCAGAGTTCAGCCTTCTCGTTTATACCCATACAAATCAAAACTTTCTCGAGAACATTGCTCTTTCCTGTATATCTCTCTACTTAAATATTGTAATAGACAGGTGTGGACCGGACATGATATTACTGGCAAATTTACTTCAGGGTCAAAGTTATGCATAACATGATCTAAGCTCCTCCATGTAACATGATCTCGTATTGAGCACGTTCAATATTCAGATATTCAGTGTATAATGGATTACTGTTTTTTATGGCATACAGTCATTGTGTGAAATTAATGCTAGAAATATCTAGGTGCTTAAAAGAAAATATCATACAATGCAAAAAGAACAACGATATTAAAAACACATACACAGGAATTACATATATTGCAAAAATATAAATGACACAAGAGTACATTTCTGCAAATGACATATTTATAACATACTTAACATGGATGACACATATCATATAAGAATTGAAAAGAGAATTGAAGAACATTTTCTAGTATTAGCATAATGGGAAATAAAAAAAACCAAAACACGTGAAGTAAAAAACAAAAAATATATGAAAATATGTAAAAAAATAAATAAAAAAAAAGGGGGGGAGAGAAAAATAAATTCAAGCAAAAACAAAAATAATATATATATATATATATATAAAATGTTTGTTATATATACACAACTAAAACATAATAATACATATTTATAAAAATGTTTTAATAATATAAAATATAAATGGCTATATCCAAATCCACATTTTGATTCTGCCTTGAATACCCATTTTAGATCATAAACAAAATTAAGACTAACTATATAAATAAAAAAAATAAAAAAGGTATACATACTTTACCAGCCATTGAAACTCTATGGTGGGAGGGGTGGTGATGAGGTGTGCCAGGGAACATGTTTGGAGATGAATGGGGGTAGATGAAGGTCTGTAGGGAGATGCACAAGGAAGGGATGTGACTGGGAGGAGATGTGCGTTAGGGGCAATTGAGGGACTGGACATGTACAGCGGTGGGATATAGCTGAGGGGAGATTTGCAATGAAGGGACATGATTGGTGGGCATGAACTAGTGGGGATAAGCTTTGGGGGCAGGGACAGCACTGTGATTTGTCATACATCAGGTACTTTGTATCGTACATGATTGTTCAAACAGATAAAATATAAAAGGGCCAGAGCAGTGAATTCATTCATTTTATACACCTTTTGTATAATCATTTATTTTCTTGATTCAGACATTTATAGCATTTATAAATTACATTTATAAATTGTTAGTAACATGACTTTTAGGCAGTAAATTTCTTTTTATATCTGTAACAAATACATTTTTCAAATATTTGACAGTATCGGATTTGGCCTCTTTTCTCATTTTTTTCTGTTATATTTCTGTTGTCTTTGTTGGAGAAAAATCCAGCTGTATTTTATTTTGTTCTATATTAGGTAATTACATGTGGTCCAAGTCATTTGCCCTTGAGGACGCTTCAACCAACTTGGATGGTGGAGGCCGGTGTGTTATATATTATTAATATGGTCGGTAGGCTTGATATAGGTTTCTGTTTGAATGCTGTTATTTTCAGTGTTAATACTGTGATCTCTTCAAAGAACACCACAAAACAATTTGATTTCTTAAAACCTGAAGGACAGTGATGAACCATGCTTATTTCAGTTGAGAAAAAGGATAAAAATAAATCAACAAGAATCATTTAATACCTACCAATATTAAACTGTGGGCTGTTTGGAGAAAAACTATTGTTCCTTTGAAGCCTTCGATTAGATCGCTTCCCTGACCAAGGGATGGAAAGCACTTCTGGTTTTGCTGGACCTTGTCTGTAAAAAAACCCGCATGAATTACATTATTTTCTGACTAGCGATGTGATATATTTACTTGTGCATTTGTTTTATGGAATTTAACCACTGCTAGTATTGTGTAATCATGCAGATTCAAAGTCAGATCAGGTAAATATTAATCTAGGAATTCTTAAACTTTACTATGGAAAGATTATTTCCACCCAAACTCAGAACATAATGACACTGCACATGCTTAAAGGGACACTCCACTGCACAAATGCAAATAAATAAATAAATACATAAAAATCACTCTTTAGTTGATATCCCAATGATAAAATGCATTCATGTAATTATTTTTTTTCTCACCTGAGGTATATCTAAATACAGCTTGTAGAAGCTGCTTTTCTCTTGTTTGCTGCCCTTGCAAGCCCTCCCCTTCTAACCCCGCCCAGACTTTCTGTGTTTGTCCAATCACAGACATCCCAGTGCAGTTCAATGAGAAGTCTTTGCAAGGCAGGTGCTCAAGGCAATTGCTGCCTCTTGAGTTTAGCTCCACTGGGCTAACCAAACCAGGAAGTAACAGGACTGGTTGTCTGATTGACAAGGGGGTTAGACAAAGTTAATTTATAAAGGTGGCAATTTCTATTGAAATCTGAACTTTTTGTTTATAGTGAATTTTTTTTAAAAAGACGACACACTAAAGATAAAGTGCTTTATGGTCTGAAGTGTCCATTTAATAATTTTTTTTTTAAATTACAATCTATGCAAACATTACACCATTATCTGCAGCAAATCTGAGAAACAAAGTACATTGTAAGACGGTACAATATACAATACACAGTACATATTGGTGGCAAGAAAATATGGCATGGATATCAATGAATAGGATGCATTAATCCTTTTATTTTCCTGCTTTAGTAATCATGTCACTAATAAATAACTAATAATATTACTGCATGACTCCAACAGTAGTATTTGCTAAAAGTGCAAAATAATATGTAATTAAAAATAAACACCACTTTTTTTTTTGCTTTTAGCACTTGTAGTGAATTATTAATCAAATGGCAAGTTGTCAATAAATTTCATAACTGGGCGAAGATTTTCACAAACTAGAGCTATTTTAGCACGCTGGCTGACCACATGATAATGCATTTTGTACGAATACTGTTTATCGAGTACATTTTTATTAATGATTTGTTCAATTATATTCGGTATCATGGCTTTTGATGGTTGAGGTTTTCACTTTTAGTATTATCCACTGAAAGCAAATATTATATTCTACCTATTGCCTGTGTATGTTGCACACATTTTGTTCAAAACCTCCTTGTCTATGTCTCTCTAGGAAGCAGAAGGGAGTGATTTCTGGGTTACTGACCCACCAATGTTTACATGTACTATTGTATTTCTATTCAAATTTGGAAACAAAGTATGCACGTTGCTCTAAATGTACCAAGTAACATGAAAATAGTTGACATTATTAATGCAGCATTTGTATAATTTTACTCTAAACATTTCATATAAGTTGGTAACAATTGATACCTTCTTATTTCATTGTCTGCTTTTAAAAACTAGCCTTGTTTATACACCATATGGTGTATAAACCACTGTATGAGGTATTCTGTTCTATACTGCATGAGCCTCTGCACATTACTGAATGACCATCTCCTTATATTCTCAGATTTCGCGAAGCTTGCTGAGTCCTCGCTGTTGGCTTTGCTATTATACTTAAGTACTTTCTTTTCTTCTCATTTCTTTAAGCCATCAATATTTCATGCTTCATTGTGACTCTTAACAATAGGTATTGCGACCGTATCTATGAACTCAATCCCAGAAAGTAAGAATGTATTAAAGCAGGAAAAATATAAATCAGATATTGTTTTCGCTGCTTTTATGGAGTGCTTGGCTTGTGTGGATTCCATTTTTACTCTATTTACTTTATAAAGCTATTAATTACCAACTGACCATCGCATAACACAAAGGAATGGGAACCTTGTAGCAACAAAGACTTTGACAACGCATTTCGAGTAAAGATACATACGCTTAGGACCTAGTGCATCTCACTCTTTTTGGCATTACTCTTCGCTTACCCCTATGGTCATTTATTAAGTTCAACTTCTTCAGATTATATTTTGAAACTTGCTGGGTTTATTATCCCTTTGTCTTTCTCATTGTCCTTTTATATAGTGTGTGTGTTTGTTTAGATGTTTCTAATTATTTTACAGATCTTTTTTTACATATTTTACATACTTACATATTAGTTTTTGATGTAGTATTCCCTTTGTATATAGACCAAAAAGTACTTTACGTTAAGCCCAGCTGATTGAACCAAGCACTAATATATACACTGCACTGTAGTATTGCTAAGTATTCGTAAACGTTAGCATTAGTTATATGGTTTTTTAAAAAAATTTTTTTATAATATAACAAGATATCTTTGCTTTAATAGAACAAAAGTATTTTGTTAATGATGTGCCTCAGGTTTCTTTTTCCTTATGTTTTGTACTGTACTTCTAAATGAGAGCTCTTTGTTAGAAAACCTTCTGTTCAGATTGATTTAAACAGAAATGTTCTTTCCACTAAAATGATCAAACATCAGCTGCATTTAGGATATGGTTCACAAATGCATTTAACTATAATTAATAAATCCATATTTTTTTCTAACCCGTAAGAATCGGGATTAAAGAAAATCTCTTATCGTGAAGGCTCTGACATGCTATCGCAGGGATAGGCAACTTTTGGCACTCCAGATGTTGTGGAATACCTCCCCCATAATGCTCTTACACCCATAATGCTGGCAAAGTGTAGTCTAAAACATCTGGGTGCCCAAGGTTGCCTATGCCTGTGCTATCGGTTTTGAAGAGGTTAAATGAAAACACATCTGATTTATATCACCCACAAAGTTCAATAGAATGTTTTACGTATTGGGCTTGATAATATCGAAAACATTGTATTGGCTCTTAAGATTAAGAAGTTTGTTCTATAATCTGTACAGAGAAAGGCTAGTAATAAATGATCAATTTCAGCTGTTTTAAATGAAATGTTTCTATGTATTGATAAATCCATCAAATATATGTACTAAAAGAATTCTGGTCAAAAAATAAACACACACTTTTAAAACAATTTGATAATTTCAGAAATTAAATACAACTGTGAGATATTGAAACTAGTATGGCATTGTGCTACATATGATGATATTTAATATGTAACAGTAAAATATGCAATATAAATATACAAAATGTATGTGTTGCAACGTGTTAAGGGATAACCTATTATCTGTTGTTATTTTTGAAAGCAACACACTCATTCTTGAAAGATGCACATTTCTAACTATTATTATCACAGCAACTTTATTCCCGTGCCAGTTATATGTCATTAAAGTACACAGATACATACTGTCTAAAGAACTGATCTAGAATGCTTGCCTGGCTTTTAAATTGCTGTGTTAGTTAAATGTTTAATCTATTTGCATCTCCATACAGATATTTAAAGTATATTCTATTTTGCATACAAGTTAGAACAGCATACACTGAATCATCAATAATTATAGGAGGAGTAAAGCTTTTATAATGGTGACAGGCAGAAAGAGAGACACACAGACATACAGGTAGGTAGGTAGGTAGATAGACAGACAGATAGACAAACAGACAGATTAACACATAAATATATCGATGTTTGGTACAGATAATAGTTAAAAAATGAAATAAAAATACTATATTGAAACTGGTCAACAATTCATTATTTCACCAATTTTTTCAGTTTCAAACTTTTTCTCACTATTTTTATATTTAACAATTATATATTAAAATTATGTTGTGAATGGCTAACAGGTACACACATTGTTACGTCGTTTAATGAATGGGAAGTTACTGATAGGCTGAGATTATCTGCCGACACTCTTTTCGTATTAGCTATGCCCGGTCCAAAGGCTCGTGTTTTTTTTT
Organism: Pelobates cultripes; assembly: GCA_933207985.1. Lineage (NCBI taxonomy): Eukaryota > Metazoa > Chordata > Amphibia > Anura > Pelobatidae > Pelobates > Pelobates cultripes. The sequence goes on along the minus strand of OW240915.1, from coordinate 284,821,371 downwards.
GCAATTAGGATTTCCAGTAAAGAGAGCTCATAAATGTATTCAGCTCTCAAACAACTGTTGGAAGAATGAGAGAGTGCCGGGGAGAATAAAGGAGAGGATGACTGCAAAGGGGTTGGTATGCGCATATATCAGTGTGTGCCTGTGTTCATCATTGTTTGTTTATATGAGTGTGTGTTTGTGTCCAAAGACCACATGACTATATATATGCGTGTGTTAGAAATAATTTATGCATAGCATATGGAGCATGCTACCAGGGATGTATTTACCACAAGGCAAACCAGGCATTTGCCTAGGGCAGCACTTTCAGGGGGGTGCCAAAAAACGCCACCCCAAGCTTCCAAACAAATGCCTTGTTTGCCTCATGTCCTGGGGCTGTCTTTCTTAGGCCCCCCCGAGGTGTTAGCCTACTAATAAGGAAGCGCTGTCCTCCATTCTTCTTGCTCTCTCACGCTCTGTGAGTGTTGCGGTTAGTGCATGTGTAGCTGTCAGTGTGTCTCTGTGAGTGAGTGAAAGTGTGTGTCTGTCAGAGTGTGTCAAATCAGTGAGGATGGGTTTGTCTTTGAGTGTGTGTCTGTCATTTTATGTGTTTCTGAGAGTGTGTGTCTGTCAGTGAGTGGGTGTGTCAGTGTGTGTCTGTCAGTGAAAGTGTGTGTTGGTTAAACAGTGTGTGTGTGCCAATGACTTTGTATCTGCAACTGAGTGTATGTCAGTGCATGTATCAATGAGGGCATGTGTCTGTCAGTCAAAAAAGGGGCCTTGACACGAATTGGGGGAGCAAATTAAGATTTGGGGGTGCCCAAATTTAGTTGTGCCTAGGGCAGCACAAATCCAAAATACACCACTGCATGCTGCTGTGGCCCCTGTTAAGTGACCTATTTTTAAGAAGATGAGAGAGAAGATTTAATGAAAATATTCAAATAAATCTAGAAAAGTAGATTACTGAAATGTATTTTAAAGATCTATGCTGAAGTCAGAATGCAAAGTTACAGAATTAACTCATGCTTTGAACAGGCATAAGACATGACAAATGCCAAAATATTATGTGATTCTTATTATAAGTGGAGAAATAATAGAAATGTGAAGATTAGAAGGCAGATAGTTCTCATCAATTACTACATTTTATGTTTCTGAGTTTTACTTGATTCCTCAGTTCTTATTTAATACATGTGCCTAACTGTGCCTATTGTCAAGTTAAACTAAATTTTTACTAAATATAATGTATTTTTAATGATGTGGGAAGAACTATATTCTACCAACAGTTAGTGTATGTGTGATGTTAGACGCATACAATGTGCGTACAAAAACAGTTAGGATCAAGAAAGTCCCTTCGACGAATTTGTTCTTGCACAGGTACCATTATTAACTACAACTGAGTCTAAGCTGACCATTGCTCATGATGGCTGGCCAGAAGGACATTATTATTATTATTGGTATTTATATAGTGCGAACTTTTTCCACAGCACTTTACAATATTACAAGGTGGAAATTTACCAGTAAATTAGACAATTATGTAATATAACAGGAGCAATAGGTAGATAAGGACCCTGCTCGAATGAGCTTACAATCTAGAGGAGGTGGGGTATAAAAACACAATAGGACAGGAGATGGCAATCAAACAAGGTGGGAGTGAAGCAGAGCTGGAGGGGAGAGTAGAGTGCTGGCCTTTAGTAGAGAGCAAGAAATAGGTTTGTGACATAGCTGTTACTCTAGGAAGCCTTAAGCTTTCTTGAAGAGATGGGTTTTAAGGAACTTCTTAAACAATTGAAGACTAGGTTAGACTCAGATGGGGGTAGGCAGGCTAGTCCAAAAGAAAGGAGCCACCTGGGAGAAGTCCTGCAGGCACGAGTAAGCAGTATGGGAATGAACAGCGGACAGGATCCTCTGCAGGGGCAGTCTCAATGACATTAGGACAGTTAATACTGATGATATGATGAGCAGTTTCTACTTACTAATAATAATGATAACTTACTAATAATGGTAAATAATCTCAGTACCTTTCCAGACGTGTCTGTTCTTCGGTGGTTTCCATGGCACATTCTAAAGAGTTCTGAAGTGACTGCAGCTGGTTCAATGTTTCCTTTAACAAAAAACGTGTCACAAACTGTTCCAGTTTTGAAGCATTTTGATATTGCTGGAATTAAAAAAAGATAACTATTATAGAGCAATTATGTAATATGAATCACTTGAAACCTCAATCAAAAAAAGTAATTTTGTAAAAAAAATTACATCATACGCTCTTCCTCCACTTCACATAGCCAGCCTTCTAAATCAGTCACTAAACAAGTATACAATCAGTATAATTACGCTTGGAACTTAAACTGTGTAACACGAAGAACAACAATTAAAATTTTTACTTTTCTAATTATAAACATCTAAACTTTTACCCGTTGCATGTGCTGATTCTTCTACTCTTATCTCAATCTGGCTGCCACTATCTACGTCTCAATACTCCCAAAAATTGGGCTTCCAGAAAATAACTACTCCCAATAATTGGGCTTCCAGAAAATGTCACTCCACACTCACATGCAGCCAAACCCACCGCTGTATTTAGCGCTGGGCTGATAGGGATTTGCCTTGGGCGGCACTTTCAGGGGTGCGACAATAAAAGCCGCCCCCCCCAAATGACCTGACAAATGGCTTGCCACCTCGGGACCCCCGAGGCTGGCATCTCCTGATGTAGGTGGGCAGCGAGGGAGGACTACAGTGATGCCAGAGCCAGAATATGACATCACTCCTGCTCTGGCATCACTGAGCGGCATGCAAGGGAGCTGAGAAGGAGGATCAGAGCTCCTTCGCTGGTGAACTCTGCTCCTGTCTCTCTGACCGCCTGCCAGCCCAGCCAGCAGCAGCCCCACTGGACCACAGGGAAAAATCCAAAATGTAAGCAAAAACAAATTGTGAGTGTGTTAGTGTGTGTTTGTTAGTGATTGTATTAGTGTGTCTGTTAGTGAGAGTGTGTGTGTGTCTGTTAGAGAGTGTTAGTGTGTGTATCTGTTAGAGTGTGTGTGTGCCTGTTAGAGTGTGTGTGTGCCTGTTAGTGAGTGTGTGTCTGTCTGTCACTGAGAGTGTATATGTGTTTGTCACTGAGTGTGTATGTGTGTTTGTCATTAAGAGAGTGTATATGTGTGTCATTAAGAGTGTATGTACGTGTGTCTATCAGTGTGTGTATCCGTGTCTTTCACTGAGCGTGTGTGTCTGTCAGTGAATGTGTATGTCTGTCAGTGAATGTGTATGTCTGTCAGTAAATGTGTGTGTCTGACACTGAGTGTATATATGCCTACAAGTGAGTGTGTGTGTGTGTGTGTTTGTCAGTGAGTATATGTGTGTCCCAGTGTGTGTGTGTGTGTGTGTGACACTGAGTGAGTGTTCGTATGTCAGTGAGTATGTATGTGTGTCTTGTCAATGAGTGTGTATGTGTGTCTGTCAGTGAATGTGAGTGTGTGTGTAACTGTGAATGAGTGAGTGTGTATGCCTGTGAATTTGTATGTTTCGGTGAAAGTGTGTGTTGGTTAAACAGTGTGTGTGACAATGACTGTGTATCTGTAAGTGAGTATATGTCGATTCATGCATCAGTGAGGGCGTGTGTCTGTCAGGAAAATAAATTTGGGAGGGGGGGAGGGGTGCCTGAGTTTTGTCAAGCCTAGGGCAGCACAAAACCAGAATACACCACTGGCCAAACGCCATATACAATCAAAGTCAGCCAGCCACACACATGCACACAATCACAGCTCTGCCAACTCCAAACATACTCCCAACACAGAATCACACTCAGCGAAACCTTGCACAATCACTCTCAGCCAGCACATAAATCCTACCAAGGTCTATTGCTTTGGGGGAGCAAGTAGAGGTGATATGTGGGGCCCTTCTTTGATTCTTGCACCGGGGCCCTGTGATTCCTAGTTACACCACAATTTTGACTCTTTTTAAGGATGTTTGTAGGGAGTCTGCATAAGTAACAAGCAGGGGAGGAGTGGCTAGGGCTGCAACAAAGTGATTTAACTCCTAAATGGCAGATAATTGAGCAGCGAGACTGCAGGGGCATGATCTATACACCAAAACAGCTTCATTAAGCTACAGCTGTTTTGTTGCTTAGCGTGTCCCTTTAAATATATCATGTAGATTTGGCATATTTTAGGTATATGGCCCTGGAAGAAGTAAGAAGTAAATCAGTCCTTGTCAAATTGTACATTACATTAATAAATATTATATGTAATGCTTTCAGCTACATTATAACATTTTATTTAGGTGAAAGATGATTTTATATGGCTTCATTGCATTTAACCACTATGTATCTCACTGGTAAATTATTTAGGACAAGTCGTAAATTATTTAATACCATAGACCATGTTTTATAAATATCTACAGTGCAGTTTAAGCATATACTACTGTGAGATGTATCATTTGGCTTACACCTACACACTGCTCTTCCTCTGTGTAGAATTTCTGTGGAGCTCTGTGATGCACTCAATAACTGTAGACTACTGTTAGATGTGTTGCTGTGAAATTCTTTAAAACACTCATACACTCTGTCCATTAAAGAGACACTGTAGGCACCAAAACAACTTTATCTTAATGAAGCAGTTTTGGTGTACAGATAAAGCCCCATGAAGTCTCACTGCTCAATTCTATGCCATTTAGGAGTTAAATCAATTTGTTTATACAGCCCTAAACATATCTCTCCTGTATGTGTATACAGTCTCTTCCTACACACTTCCTGTAAAGAAAACACAGCCCTGACCAATCAGCATCTCCTCATGGAGATGAATTGCATCAATGAATCTCTATGAGGAAAGTTCAGTGTCTGCATGCAGAGGGAGGAGATACTGAATGTTTGGATGCATTTTAGGCAGCCATGACCCAGGAAGGATCTCTAACAGCCATCTGAGGAGTGGCCAGTGAAGTTATCACTAGGCTGTGATTTAAACACTGCATTTTCTCTGAAAAGACAGTGTTTATAGAAAAACGCCTGAAGGTAATGATTCTACTCACCAGAACAAATTCAATAAGCAGTAGTTGTTCTGGTGACTATAGTGTCCCTTTAATGCCATGCTTGTGTCATCCAGTTGCCTTAGTGATCCCATAGGCGCCAAAAAAAACTTTAGCTTAATAAAGCAATTTTGGTGAGCAGTTCATGTCCATGCAGTCTCATTGCTCAATTATCTACCATTTAGGAGTTAAATCACTTTTGATTCTGTTTAATTAGTCCTAATCACATTAGTCCTAATCAGAAGTTAACTTGCTGTAGAAGTTTTTATCTCCTGCTCTGTAAATTAAACTTTAATAACACACATGAGGCTCCTGCATGGCCTAGGAGGCTACTAACAGAGCAGGAGATAAGAAACTATAGATTACACAGACTGTGCTATACAGGAAAATAAATTATCTAGGTTATTTTTAAGGAAGTGCTTAGGAAGGCTGTCAAAGTCACATGCTGGGAGGTGATATTAGGGCTGCATAAACAAAGTAATGTAACTCCTAAATAGCAGAGAATTAAGCAGTGAGACTGCAGGGGCAAGGTCTATACGCCAACACTGCTTCATTAAGCTACAGTTGTTTTGGTGCCTATAGTGTCCCTTTAAGGCAAATGTTGGTGTCTGATACTGAGACCAAAGTGTTTGCCATATATCTACAGCAATACCTAGAGAAATTGGCTTCAGCTACTATTGTGTCACTGCAACACGGCTATAGCAGGCTGGCCGCATATAATTAGCACTGATAGATCAGTTTAAAGAACAACCATGATAGAAAATGTCTACTTTAAAAAAAAAACAAGCTACTTGTGTGAAGGAAATAGTTATACAACAAAATAAAAATTGATAGTAACTCATTCATTTCAGGGCAACTGTGCACTGTAACATCTCAGAGGGTAAATGTTTGCAAGCAAGGTTTTTTGCAAAATAAAACCTATGCGTTATCATGAATAATGGATAATTCTTCTAGACATTCAGTGACTCATTGTGTACCTTGGGGGGACCCAGAACATTTATTATGCTATAAGAAACACTGTCATGTGCTACTTTCCATAAAATATACATCTAATTCCGTGCTGTCTTAAAGAATTTTGTTCGTTGCATTGTAAATTTATTGCACTTTGCCAAGTTTCTTAATGCTTAAAGATAAAGAAAAATAGTTGAACAACCAATTAGTGGGATGACACTTGCTTTTTTCTTTAAAATGCTGGGAGCTCTAAGGTTTAAGGCTTGGGGAATAATGTGAGAATTCTAGAGCAAGGCTGACATGTATCGTCCCTCTATTTCTTGATGTGACACAGCGCCTCGTGTCAGACGCTGACTCTCTGCGTTCCATCTCTGAGGATAGCCTTGAGGCCCGATCCACATCAATTGTTATTTTTCATCCAAAGTACATTCTGTTTTGGCTGTCCCCTGCCCTCCTGGAACAACGGCGAGTTAGCTATTCAATTTGTCAACTCATCTGTGAATTTGATTTAATTATGCAGAGAAAAACAAAACCTAATTTGTAATAAAAATATGCAATAGCTTTCTGTAAATGAAGCAGAAACAACAGAGAAATTTCTGTATTAAAATTTGCGTAGTACCCAAAAGTACAGTGCGTAAATTGAATGGCATGTATGTATTTTTAGCACTATTATTAATATTCCACTGACTCCATTTACATAACATTTATTGCGTTGTGTGAGCACAGACCCTGATGCACTCTGCAAGTGTCAGAATTGATTTAACTTCAACGTCAAGCACATTACATGACCTGTTCGCTGTAAGTCGTCTAAACTTGGCATATACCTTTCTGATTTAATTTAATGCTTAAAATGTTTGATATCCTTTGACATACTGAACCTGCACTAGAGAACGTTTTAAATAAAATAAAATAAAATCCATTATCACTTGCGTCTGAAATCCACGTACAGCTGTGCTAACCGATTTGTTACAAAAATGATTTTCTCGGTTTTACATGAGAACGCTTCTGAGCAATGAATGGATTGGGGGCTGATGTCACAGGCGTCATTTGTAAGTTTTGGTTGATAGAAATATTATGAAACAAATGCACCTTGCCTGAGGATATTCAGCACATGCTTAGTAAAAGGGACTTCCTTCCCAGGCATCGTTGTATTTATCTCTTTATTGCACAGCAGATGTAACTGCCAGGAGTTGCGGCAGTTTCTAGTCTATCTCTACAAAATGGGGGTGTACGGGAGCGCCTGTACACTGAGTGGTACCTCCACTGTAGATTCTCCCAGGTCCCGTAATGAAGTAGTGATTATTATTATTATTTTATTATTTATATAGCGCCATCAGATTCCGTAGCGCTGTACAATGGGTGGACTAACAGACATGTAATTGTAACCAGACAACTGGACGTAGAGGAACAGAGAGGTGGAGGGCCCTGTTCAATGAGCTTACATTCTAGAGGTATAACTCTTGCCTACCCAAACGTCAGTCGAGACTTGATGAAGGGTACAAAATGAATTGATTTATTCAGCGAAAAGCACACACATTTATACCCAGACCCCCAGCATGGGGTTTCCATTGTATTCAGTACAAGCCCCTCCCAGGGATCTCTGTGCCTGGGAGATAATTGAGTTAAAGACCGTCAAGCTTATTATCTCCCAGGAACAGAAAGCCAAACATAAAAACATAAAAGTACCCCAAAACATCATAAAACATACAATAACCCCACATGTCCTACATCCCCAAACAGCCCTTATCTGAGCGTCCAAATTGCCCAAATAGCGCTCAGATCCATGCAGTTTAGGGGGAAACACCACTCGGGCATTCTCCTTTTTCTGTATCCGGATGTCTAAATGAAACGAACTAAGGGTATTTTGCCCTATCTCTAATGGACGTTCCGTCCGCCACTCACGTGACCCATATGAAACTACAATACACACGTCACATGAAGTGACGTGTCGGGACATAACAAGCCGGAATTACAGGATGTGACATCTCGGAAGAACGTAACTGGATGAACCATACAGAGAACTAATTAGGAACATAACGGACATGTTGGGGAGGCTTGGAGGGAGCAGTCCATAGCCGGAAGTGCGGCCATATTTTGGTTGGCGTGACACTTCCGGCTATGACCATATATGCAAGTGGGTGGGAGTTTGTACACATGTGTGGGCAATTATCCTCTTTGTTCATCGTTATTTTTAGGTATATAAGAGCCCTCAAGCTCACAGTTAAGCCAGATGCACTTGAAAAAGACCTATTTAAGGTTGAAACGCGTTTTGCTTTTTTGATATTTATACATTTTTTATTTTAAAATATTTGTTACATTAAAATTCTTTATATCTACTTTGAAGTCTGCTACAATTTTACCAGTTCCAAGTTCCTGTGGATATACCCGATGTACCTATACTACATGTCTCAAGGACGAGACGATGAGCGTTAAAAGTTTAGAGCCAACTTCCAAAAGGCTCTGAAAATTGTGAGTGTGACGAAATACATTCCTCACTTTGATACTTTGTATATACAGGTTACACTATGTATGTTTTATTTACTTGTATTTAGGTTACAAGAACAACCTGTTGTGTGGTTACCTGTGATATTGTATATGTAAGGTAATATCCACCTCTTTCTGTGTGCGCTAATCACCATCTTTTTCTCTATAATATCCAGTTTTTGCCTTGTTCTGCCATTTTATGGAACCTACACAAGACAAAGTAGTCCCTACAATAAATTATTTCTATACTTTTAAATTATGCTCGAATTTCACAATTTTATTTCATTTTTTTTTTTTTTTTAATAAGTGTGTTGTCTTTACACAAAACTCAGATGTGATAATTCTACCGTAAAGGAGATGCCACTGTTTTTTTTGCCAATCACTTTTTTTATTGTGGTGTTTGCATAAGACCCAAAAAGTACAGAGACAGTATACAGCTTAAATCAAGTAAAGCATCATAATAACAGGTAAGGAAAAAAAAAAGGTAAGGCACCACATTTTTAAAATAAATAAATGAACACTTGTTATTGGCACTAGTAGCTAATACGACAGAAGTCCAGTGACCACAGTATATTCTTGCAGGCAAATTTCAAATTGTAAGCACCATATATGGGGTCCTGAGAGAACCAGGAGTCCCAGAAGCATATATATGCGTCAGTCGATGCCCAGTCTAATCAAGCAAAGTGCTCTCATATGAGATTCGTCTGTATAGGCACATTGGGTAGGCCACATAAGGTTACCACACCAGCCTCAAGTTTAAATAGGAGCCGGCACCAATTCTCCATGAACCCAGCCTCTAGGAGTGCTAAAGTCCATCCCCTCCAGGGGTCTGCTCAGGTACCAGGATCAAGCTTAGCATCTCCGATGCTTCCACCAAGTTTCCCTCCACAGTCATGGGCGGTGCAGCGAGGTCTTCCTTTTGCTGGCTTTCCTCTCAGGTAGGCTTTGCAGATTAGCCATATCGCTGGTTCTGAAAGATATGCCCGGTGTATGTGCTTGGGGCCTCCTTCTGCACAGACTTTTGGTTCCCTCTGCAGGGTGGGCAGCATGGCTCAGCCGACTTGATCTCTAGGACACTTGGGCCCAGAAGCACTCACAGATGCGGTTGAAAGCTACAAGTACTCTTTTCAGCCACAGGTCAGACCTCTTGATCAGCAGCTCTTCCATTTTGAGACAATCGGCCCGTTGTAATTGGGAACCCTCTAGCCAGAAGTATTCCTGTGGGGACCAGAATAAACCCCAACTGGTCCAAAGGGAGGTGGGGGCAGGGCCTCAAAGGTGATTTGCAGAGGGCTGGTGTACTGTAGAGGTAAGGAGCGGCTGCATCCCACATGTTCGAGTAGGCTTCAAATCTCCAGAGCTGCAATCTCCAGGAAATCAGGCCTATCCCATCCCAGATAGCACAATAAAGAAATTAGAACAGCCTCCATGGTATAGCCAGATCTCACACTTTAGAGAGAGATTTTAGAATTAAATTGCCCAAAATAGTTTTTTTATAATCAAAACCCAGAGGAGCTAAATAAAGATGTTTCTGACCAGCATGGTGGTGAAGCCCCACCCCAAAGAGATGCCTTTTGTAACCTGAGCAGGATCCTTTTATAGTTTGTGCTATGTGAGGTACACAGGTTGCCCAAGTGAACAAAAGTCACTCATTGCAGGATGTGTTATACAAAAATTCACAGAGGGGATTACTATTGGGGTTCCTGTTTTGATTTCATAGCAAAACAAATCTTTCCTGCTGATGTTGTGAGGAGAAAACACCAGCACCAACCAACATTTCACTGACTGAGGTACTGGTTGGTGGAAGGCAGACCTGTATGGACCTTATCTGCTATTCCATGCAGAACCAAAGCACAGGAGAACCAAAGGATAGCAGTGTATTATTGGACCTTAGAATTACTGAACTTAACCCAAGGCCCAAAAGAGGGATCAGCAACTTTTGGCACTCCAGATGTTGTGGACTATATCTCCCATAATGCTCTTACAACCATGCTGGGAGGTGTAGTCCAAAACATATGGCGTGCCAAAGATTGCATACCTCTGGCCTAAAGCAAGGTGAAAACTTTGGAACGTGCATATAGGCAGACTAGCCAGAGAAAGCTGGGGTCAAGGATAGCAGTATAAGCATACTTATGGACACTAAATGCAGCAAAACAACTTTTGCTTAAAGAAACACTTCAATCACTGTTTATTAAATACATACCAAATAAACATGCATGCATTTAAAAACAGCGTGTAAAATCTGCAGTTCTCTTGTCTGCTGCATTTGCAAGCACTCCCCTTCTTCCCCAGCCAAGACTTCATGTTGCTGTCCAATCACAGACTTCCCAATGCATCTCAATGAGAAGTATTTGCAAGGCAGGTGCTAAACCACCAAGATGTCACAGGACTGGGTGTCTATTTGACAGCCATGGTGGTGTAAACACTGTTAATTTATAAATATAGAAATTTCTAGTGAAAGCTGAACTTTTTGAAAATGAAAAAAAAAAGAGGATACACCTTTTACACATAAAATATTTCAGTAAGGGGGGCGGGGCCTGATAGCTGACCAGGGCAGTCGCATGGTGCAGCAGCTCCTCCGGGAAACCCACTTACATCACTTTAAATATGACTTTAATGCTCACTTTTTGGCTGTATTCTTACCTAAATCCCCGGGGAGCACACTGCTACACAAATAGAGACTCTTATACCTGCAGCCAGCAGACACAGCCCTTGTGAGTCTGCCTTGTGGCCTACTGCTGCAATCAAGGGCGGGGATGCGGCTGAACCCTGGCCTTGATCTGGAACTAGCTGTTGGATATCCTGGTCCCCACTGGCACACAGTAGTGGTCATCCAGTTGACACTGCAAGCTGGCTGGCTATCTGGAGCGTCAATGCCTAGCACTCAAAATGGCCACCTCGCCTACAGACACTGGCAGCCACACACGACTATCTAATCATATCGAAATGTTCCTCAGGGCTTTAGACCAAATTTGCAAGCAATTCTGGGTGAAGCATCTGCACCGGAGACTCACCTCCACTCCTGCTAGTCAAGTCACTGCCCCCCTGAGACGTCCTGCCTGGCGTCGTCGCTTATCTCAGTGCTCCCAGCGTTTTCCCAGAGGAACGCTGCGGAAGAGAAGATGCGAGAGGCCACTATGACAGATGACTGGTCTACACTACTCTGACCTCAGTGTTTGCAGTAACGTATCTCAACAATTGAGAAGTAAGTCATCCCATCCCATCCCAAATACAGCCTCCCTGACCTGGAGGCTTATTCACCACACTACTGGGCATTCATAACTATGGGACCACAACAAAGAGCTTAGGTTTCCACCTTGAGACAGCTGTTGAACTATCTGGTGGATAATACAGGGCAGAAGAGCCTTCTTAAGGTGACTGATGGTGGCGGCTCCTGGGACTCACCCTCTCTTGGAATAGGCTGAGTGATCTACAAGCCTTATCTGTCGTCTAGTGTTTTTGAGCCTCAGTTACGGTTTTATTAGAAATCCGTTCGATATCTCATTCCGTCACATGCTGTAGAACTTACTCAAAGTGCATATATACTTGCTTCCCTTTTTTTTTTTAATTTACATGCACTCTGTTCCTCTTGTAATACACATTATGGTAGTTAAGATAGTCATATAGTAATGTTCATCTCTCCTCTAATGCTTTTACCAAGTCACATACTCATATATAATTCTATGACCTGTGCAGTTTTTGTCTGTTATGCTATAAAAAAGATGCAGTAATCTCGGAGTTCCATGAAACATCATGTAATGTTTATTAACGTACTCTGACTGAAATATTCTTCTATGCCTGTGTTTTCACCTTGCACCAAAAAAATAAAAATAATAATAATAATATTTCAGCAAGCTCCTCCTATGTGTGATTAATGTTCACTTAGCATTGCAGGAGATAAAAATATATAAAGTAAACACACTGTGCTGTTACATCGGATTGAAATTATTATTTGTTTTCATGTTAGCTGTGTGAGTCACACAGCCAGGGAACTTGTGGCTAGAGTTGCAGAAGCAAAAGCGATTTAACTCCAAAATGGCAGAGAATTGTGTAGTTAGACTGCAGAGGCATGATTCTTATGCAAAACTACTTAATTAAGCTAAAGTTGTTTTGGTGCTTAGACTATTCCTTGTAATAAAAAAATGCTAGAGCTTTCAGGACACCTCAATAGGGCACTAGCCTACTGCAAGACAGATATTTTAAAATTCTGCAAAACGTCTACGGCACTACATCAGTTTCAGTACTGCACAATAGAGATGTCGCGAACGGTTCGCTGCGGTTCGCCACGAACCGTTCGTGGCGAACTCCGGTCAGCTGACACATCCCTGCCAATCTACGGCAGACCCTCCCTCCCAGATCCTCCCACCTCCTGGACAGCATCCATGTTGAAGGCAGCTTCAACATGGATGCTGTCCAGGAAGTAGGAGGGTCTGGGAGGGAGGGTCTGCTGGAGATTGGCCGGGATTTGACAGCTGACATCTCTACTGCACAACTGAATTGATGTGGATGAGAGGAGTTCATACTCTCACGTGTGAAGCAGAGTCAGTCATGGGGCATATGGGATTGAGGTAAGTGTTTCACAACCACCCCATCACTCCTCAACTCTTAATGCAAATGGAATAATTTCCCTTATTATTCATATTTGAATGAATCATTAACATTGTACATTTGGCCTTGTTAGTAGGAAATGGGTAAGGAATAAACTGGTTCATTTGTAATATTTAATTTAAGTATGCTAATGTTACTTTTCGCAAATCAAGTAATGTGTTGCATAGCACTGTCACAGTTAATAAACCTCTCTGGGTAAATACTCAGCATATTTTTATGCAAATAGTTTTTAATCCACATCTCATTAATAACACAGCACTGTAAAAGAATCAGGGGGTTTATTCTGTAATACACAGTTATAACATAATTTCCATTTTTACACATTTACATGAAATACTCCAGTTTGCATCTGCTAACAGGCAGGTTATCATTAGACAGACAAGGAGATTTGCTAAATTCCAAATAGCCTCTTACCCAATAGGGCAAGTTTGGTGCAGTACAGGGCAATTCTGACTGCAAAATCTCAACAATGTTCACATTATTATTATTATTTATATAGCACCAACAAATTCCGTAGCGCTGTCCAACATTATGCAACAATGGCTGGATTTTGCAGAGCAGGCTCAAAATGAGCCTGAATTTGGTTCATATTTTAGCTGCCAGACACCTGGAAACAACACCCAGATTGTTAAAATCCCGGTTCGAATTTTAAAGATCCAAATTATTTGTCGTTTAAAAACCATAGTATATATTATGTATGCATACACTTAAAGGGAAAGTAATAAATTGCAGTGGAATAAACACATAGCAAATATGCCAAAAAGAACAAAATGACAGCATTTGGGAAAAGGTTTAGTCAAGAAAGAGTTAAGCATTCCTTTAATTTCTCACTCACTTTTGCATTCCCTCATTTTATTGTATTTTTCTTAAAAGTGTTTCACTTCCGTATATAGATGTATGTCTGTAAAATGGTAGCAGCATTAGTGGAGATCGCTCTTGAATAATTATGTGCCAATAGTTTATTTACATACATTAGCTGTGAGATTGTGTATACCTTTTTTTTATTAAATAGATTGCAATTATATTTAGATACACTTTGAACTGCAACATGGGGCTCACTTCAGCCCACTCATCCGCCCCAACAACATTTTAACTCTCAAAACCTGCACGTGACTAGGTGATATGGTTTGACGTGAGCTATACATACTATACATGGTTCCATTTTCTATTTAAAAAGACACACCAGACCTCTATAGCAAGCTACAGTGCTTTACTGAAAAGACAGTGTTTACAGTAAGACGTCTGCAGGGAATAGTTATACTCACCAGAACAAATACAATAAGCTGTAGTTGTTCTGGTGACTATAGTGTCCCTTTAAGTTTGAAGGTGGCTACAGCAGCATCCAATGTTAATTTATTTCAATTAGTCTGATTGGCCTTTGACCTCTAAAAAACTTACACAAAGTTAGCTGAGGACAGGCTGAAAAAGCAACATCCTCCAAATATGACAATAAGAAGACATATTTAAAATAAATATAATAAAAATAACGATGTAACAGGTTGGTAAGATTTGTTCAGGAACATGAAATGGTAGTCAGGATGACTATATTTACCCACAAATCAGAACATCTGTAAAGTCTGTAGTAAAGATCACAAATATATTTAGTTGTTTTATTTATTTATTTCAGAAAATTTTCTCTTCTCATATTGTCATAGTGTATGAAACATGTAAAATATATACATATTTTGTGTATAGCCATCGTCAGCATAAAATAAAATATGTATTTAAGCACTGAAGGCTATTTTTTGAATGTGCTCTTGAGTACTTGTCATTTACATAATCCATTTAATGTTATCGTTTTCTTAAGCAGTTGCTGTCGGCGTGATTTAATTACATCAAATCTGAAGAACGTTCTTATCCGATATCATGTTCTTAATTATCATGTCAGATGAATAATCTTTCAATGGAACGTTTGGAGAAATTAGAGAAGGTTAACAACATTGAATCAAATACCAACCATTATTATTTATTGTTTGTAACATGAACCAGTAAATACCACCACATGGACTATAAACAAACTGTTCAGAATATAGTAATTCAAACACGGTTAATGAGCTAACAAGTTTAGAACATGTGTTCGTGATTGATACACTTGTACCTGTCGAAGAATTTTTGGTGTCTGGCATGTAACCAGCAAATTCCATAGATGAAGCAGTATGAATGAATTCTTAAAGGGACACTATAGGCACCCAGACCACTTCATCTCATTGAAGTGTTCTGGGTGCAATATCTCTGTCCCTTTAACCGTGCTACGTTAGTTATTACAGTTTGCAAAAAAAAAAATGCAATAATTACATTGCAGGGTTGACTGCCTCTAGTGGAAGCAAAGCTT
>OW240915.1:284785489-284805910 GCA_933207985.1 Pelobates cultripes | reverse complement strand
TTTTGAGGATTAATTTTATTATTGAACAACAACTATGTTCTCAATGAACCCAAAAAACTAATTAATATCAAAGCTGAATATTTTTGGAAGTAGTTTTTAGTTTGTTTTTAGTTTTAGCTATGTTAGGGGGATATCTGTGTGTGCAGTTGACTATTACTGTGCATAATTATTAGGCAACTTAACAAAAAACAAATATATACCCATTTCAATTAGTTATTATTACCAGTGAAACCAATATAACATCTCAACATTCACAAATATACATTTCTGACATTCAAAAACAAAACAAAAACAAATCAGTGACCAATATAGCTACCTTTCTTTGCAAGGACACTCAAAAGCCTGCCATCCATGGATTCTGTCAGTGTTTTGATCTGTTCACCATCAACATTGCGTGCAGCAGCAACCACAGCCTCCCAGACACTGTTCAGAGGTGTACTGTTTTCCCTCCTTGTAAATCTCACATTTGATGATGGATCACAGGTTCTCAATGGGGTTCAGATCAGGTGAACAAGGAGGCCATGTCATTAGATTTTCTTCTTTTATACCCTTTCTTGCCAGCCACGCTGTGGAGTACTTGGACGCGTGTGATGGAGCATTGACCTGCATGAAAATCATGTTTTTCTTGAAGGATGCAGACTTCTTCCTGTACCACTGCTTGAAGAAGGTGTCTTCCAGGAACTGGCAGTAGGACTGGGAGTTGAGCTTGACTCCATCCTCAACCCGAAAAGGCCCCACAAGCTCATCTTGATGATACCAGCCCAAACCAGTACTCCACCTCCACCTTGCTGGCGTCTGAGTCGGACTGGAGCTCTCTGCCCTTTACCAATCCAGCCACGGGCCCATCCATCTGGCCCATCAAGACTCGCTCTCATTTCATCAGTCCATAAAACCTTAGAAAAATCAGTCTTGAGATATTTCTTGGCCCAGTCTTGACGTTTCAGCTTGTGTGTCTTGTTCAGTGGTGGTCATCTTTCAGCCTTTCTTACCTTGGCCATGTCTCTGAGTATTGCACACCTTGTGCTTTTAGGCACTCCAGTGATGTTGCAGCTCTGAAATATGGCCAAACTGGTGGCAAGTGGCATCGTGGCAGCTGCACGCTTGACTTTTCTCAGTTCAAGGGCAGTTATTTTGCGCCTTGGTTTTTCCACACGCTTCTTGCGACCCTGTTGACTATTTTGAATGAAACGCTTGATTGTTCGATGATCACGCTTCAGAAGCTTTGCAATTTTAAGAGTGCTGCATCCCTCTGCAAGATATCTCACTATTTTGACTTTTCTGAGCCTGTCAAGTCCTTCTTTTGACCCATTTTGCCAAAGGAAAGGAAGTTGCCTAATAATTATGCACACCTGATATAGGGTGTTGATGTCATTAGACCACACCCCTTCTCATTACAGAGATGCACATCACCTAATATGCTTAATTGGTAGTAGGCTTTCGAGCCTATACAGCTTGGAGTAAGACAACATGCATAAAGAGGATGATGTGGTCAAAATACTCATTTGCCTAATAATTCTGCACTCCCTGTATGTCAGCTCTGATATAAGATTTTGAGAGACTGTAACATATTGACTTGCTGACATTAGATTTAAGGGTTATATATGAGCAAGCTTGAGGAGACAAGGTTGATACGTCTAGCAACTATCTGCTACATCCCCCTGGGTGATCCCTCTTGTGGCACTTTCGGTTTCTCTAAGGGTTAGGCTAAGAACATGCTGTATGGTCAGTGGGTTCAAACAGAAAGAAGAAGAAAAACAACAAGGAGTATACAGTGGTCATACTGTAGTTTGAAGCTCATGCAGGTGCATGTCTATGTTACTTTCTGTAAGTATGGTCTTACGATAAGTAGCCAGTCCAGTGCCATGAGTCCCATAGAGTCCTGTAATGTCTCCCCTATAAGCCTATGCCTTCAGGCGGTGCAAGCCAGTCTTGTCGCATGTCGATCAGATTTTCGCGCCTGTGTGGAGGTCGGCGGGCCCGTGGATGCAGGGAGATCGCATGTATTGCGTTTAGGTCGGAGAACAGTCGCCACCTTGTGCTCCAGCTGGGTAGGTGAGGGATGACTCCATCAGCCGTTATGGAGAGGCAGTTGAGTCTGAGTGCCAGTCCCTTGGATGTTGGCGCGCCATGCCTGTGTGTGGAGCAGCCCTTCCGTGTTAAGGTTCACAGACGCCTCTTCTGACTCCTCTGTAGGGGGCTGATGCGTCGTTTGCGCTGTGGGCCCCGTCTCCCCCCGATTTTCAGCATCGGACGGCCAAATGAGTGTGGCTGCTGTTTAGGGGGTTCACCGTTCCCCTCTAGCGTGCCATGCTTAGGAGTGGCTGTGTCTGCCATCTGTGAGGAGAGGGCTGCTGCCGTTTCTGCGCGGAGTCTGATCCACTCCCAAAATGCAGTGCAGATGTGGTCAAAAGCCTCCATTAAGCTCCGGTTTCCATCTCCATATGGGGTGCCGAGTCTGAGTCCTGGCGGGTGTACCATATGCACAGGTCCCTCACTGGCGGGGGGGGAGAATCGGGGTATCTCACCAGGTCATTCTCAGTAGTTTGTGGGTAGAGGGGTCGGCCGCCCCCCTCAATCCCGTGCCGCGAGGTAGGCCGCAACTAGGCCTCAAACTTGCTCCAGTGAGATGTTGACCAATCGACGGGGAGCCAGCAGCCAGGTTAGTAGCCCTGGGGCTGTAGGGTCGCTGCAGGGTCTGCTAGTGTCGAATTTGTGTAGCAAGAGTCGATTTATAAGATTTTATTTGAAGATGGCTCCCGGAGCTCCTGCTGCATGTGACTGCTCACCATGCCAGTCAAGCCCTGCCCCTTTTTCAGATATTTTGTGTTGGGTTTTCTTATTATGGAAAAAAAACACAACATGTGACATTGTGTGACAACGTGCAGTTAAAGGCAAATGGAGGAGAGGAGAGCAGGAGAAATGTGTTCCTAGAATGACGAACTCAGCTATTCATCATCTGGATTTGAATAGAATTATAACCAGTGAGATGTATTATGATAATACCTATTTAAGGGAAACTTTATGCAGACTGGTACTATTCTGGGTCTACGCAGTGGTCAATACATTCATGTAATTTAAAAGGAGATAAATCACATGAATGAGTTGGCTATTTGAGTTTGGCTATTTCTAACTTGAAATTAACTTAGAAAGTCTCACTAAAGAAAATAACACTGAGAGATGTTATTTGGAACTGACTTGTTGAGAGGTATAAAAGCTTACAATAATTATTTGAGATTGTGTGAAGTAAATAAGTTTATGTCTGTTAGGTAACTACCAGGGAGATTTATCAAAGAAAAACAGGTGCTATTCTTTTTTTTGTGCAAAGTGCTCCAGTTAAGATACTTTTGTTTCCATTGGTATCTATGGGGATTGTTCTTTATTTAGCAATTTTCCCCATCATTTTATTTCAATCTCCCCATAAATATCAATGTATGAGGAAGGAAGCGGTTACTCGAGAGAGACACGTTACATAAAGGGTGCTTTAGCTGGGATGATGATGATTGATCAACACTCATGCTGACTCATAAAAGCTAAATGTGTGAATTTTATCTATGTTACACAGCTGGAAGCAGCAGCAAGCACATTTTTCATGTTCTATGGGCTGACAAATCGGTAAAGAGTTTAAACAAACAATATGGGAATTGTACAGAAGAAATGCTGAAAATCTGATTGATATGAACTGCAACAAAAGGAAATTTCACATACTGCGCACTAGACTATTTATCCATCACTTTTTTTTAGAGGGGCTGACATTAGATTTAATGCAATGCACCCCCACAATGCAATGCACCCACAGTGAAATTCAATTTTATTTTGTTCTGCAAAGTTCTGCTAAAGGCTAAAAGTGCCAGTTCCATGTTTAATAATTAAAAAATAAACTATCAACGGCAACACCGCTCATTTTGTTTGTTTTCACACAATTTAACTGATTATCTAGCATTCTCACAGAAAATTAATAACGTTTCTTAGGATTTACTTTATGGCAATAATATCTTGCCTATACCTTTCGGTTATTCTCAACTAGCCAATGGCTAATATAGAAAGCAAACATGGAATTGCTAAAAAATATTCTGTGTCATAGACACTTATGATTTTTATAGAACGAAATAATGTAATTCTTTCCAGCAGTTTCCTGCTCAGTTGTAGCAAATCAAAGTAACAAATCCCCAATGAGATGTAATCAAATCAAATTGAGTGCCATTTTATACCCTGTGAATTTTAGTATGCTGATGCCGTGTAGCTAATCTCGCCACATTCCTGAAAAGCCCTAGCAGCATTTCCTGGGAATCAATTTCAATCTGCAGATAATCTACAATTGTTTTTATTGTATTTAGATGTGACATTTCTGACATGTTGGGATTTATGTCTGTGCCACTTGCAGTCACTCAGTGCTCACCTTGTTATCTGCATGCATGCGCGTTGCCCTTACTGCTGCTCTGACTATGCTTCGGTGATTATAGGCTATTATGTAAATCTGGACCACTCATTCACCGTGACAGCATTCAATATGTGGAATTTGGAATGATATGTTTCGAAGCAGCTTGATAGTCGTCACAGTTTTCTTAGACAATTAAAAAAACAATGTCTGCCTCTTACAAATCTGCAAAACTGCTAAAAACTTCACAGCAACTATTTTTTGTAAAAAAAAAAGATTTAAAAAAATGATAAAACATACATATAATCATCAAAGAACAAAAGGTAGGCTTTACAGTTGACTTTGAACACGTTTTTATCCGTTGTAATTTTTGTAATATATTAATATATTAATTATTTGATTTATATGATCACACCTATACTCTCCCTCAATATGAAATGTTACAGAATGGGGAAATTAATATTAACCATGTCATTACTAAATTATTAAATTTAAAAATAGGAATAAGCAGCTTACTCATTAAAGGGATACTATAGGCAGTGGCACCCAGGTGTCATCTCATGAAAGTAGTCTGGGTGTATTGTCCCTGATTCCTTAACCCTGCAGCTTAAAACTTTCCAGTTTTAGAGAAACTGCAACGTTTTCATTGTAGGATTAAGAGTGCATTAAGTGGCTGTCTACAAGACAAAGGGGCACTGTAGTGTTAGGACTACAGCTTTGTCCTTTGAGTATTTACATGGAGCCTAATGGCATTTTTGTAAGAATGCAGTGCCACAAAAATATAATCATGTTAAAATAATGTTTTTGTTTTTTTCCCCCAAAAAATAATTTTGTGGCTTTGACTCATAGACTAGCAATTACAACGCAATTTAGACATCATCACAATATGCACTGTTATAAATCTGGGAAAATGGGGAAAAGAAAAAACAAACAACGAATGAAAAATGTAAATATATTAACATATTTCCAGTAAGAATTGTGTCAATAAGTATTTATATGCGCTTCTTCTAAAGTTGAGCTGCTTAGTAGCAGAGTCCCACTCGCCACTTTAGTGGATTAATAAAGATACAAACGATGGAAAAACAGGAGGAAACAATGTCTTTATGTGGACATAATAGAGCTGTGTAGGCTGTTATTGCAGCCTGCATAAAAGCCATATATGTTCCTATAGCCTTCCGTCTCTCCACTGTTTTCTAGTGCAAAATGAAATAAAGATATAATTGGAAGGTAAGATGTTCACATTAAAACCTATAAGACGTGGTTTTCTAATATATGTATTGTCAGGGTTTGAAGTGTAGGAGCTCATCCATAACACACAGAATTCAGAAAGTGTAGTCAGGCAAATGGTCGGTTCAATATCAAGGAAAGCAGTAAGTCTATAGCAGCAAGCTCTAAACTGGCTCAGTACTTCTGAGCAAGTGTTTGGTTTAGCTTTCTATAGGGGTTGCTGGCAAACTACCCATCATACCTGTGTCAATCTTGCTCCATCCTCCCCACTTCCACTAAAAATTGCGTGACAATGTTTGAACATTCTGAACATGCAGTAAATTAGTGCCAGCATGGTTTATCTTTCATATAATTTGTTAAGTCTATCAACTGGTCCAGATTGAAATATGACATTGTGATCAAGAGGGAGAAATTATCAATGTAGATAAATTATGCCCAAACATGTTCAGGTGTATTTGCAAACAATATAGAGTGTCAGTTACTGAATGACTATGTTATAGATAGCATTTTTAATGTCACACGTTTTTCTGAATCTTTAGATCCTACAGATAAAACACTGCAATGGATTTCTGTGTGATTCAAAAATGCAATAATTAAGAAAGATAACCCTTAATGGGGCATATTACCTCCCAAAATCCGCTAATGCACCCCCTAACGTGACAAGGGATGTAGTGGTGCGATGTTCCTCCTTCCAAGATAAGGGACATATCCTGACGGCAATCCGAGACAAGACCCCTTATTCCTTCGAGAACTCTCAACTCACATTTTATCACGACCTCACTAGGTCCACGCTCCAATGGCGCAGATCCCTCAAGCCAGTGACAAACTAGCTGAAAGACTCTGGAGTGGCCTACAACTGGAGCTCCCCAAGGTCCCTCATAGTGACCCACCAAAGGACTGTTCACCGGCTCGCCAACATCCCGCTTTCTTACAGGCTTTGGGACTGCCTGCCATGCCTCCAGAGACAACACACATGACCACTACCAGGGACCCAAGTAGTTCCCTTTGTCCCATGAGGCCAAACGGGGGTTCACCTGGACACCTAACCCCAGACAAACCGGAAAATGCTGTTAATATCTTAACTGTTATGATATGTACATGTTTAACACTGTTCAGCACATATATGTTATTTTGTTTTTTGTTTTTTTTTAGCCATAGCGTAGATCACAATTTTTCGAAGTAAGTCACCCGAAATGGGGCAACTCACTTTACCTGCTCAAAGGAGCACAGCCGCAGCCCTCTTTGGCACGCCATAAGCGGAGCTACATCCTTCTGCCACCCCCTCCCCCCGGGGGTAACCTAAGCAGCCATGAGTACAGGCGACAGACCCCCTGTAAGGCTCATGATTAGCTAACCGAGTCCAATTCCGTGTCCACCTCGCCTCTAACTTCCATCACCCTAAGCCCATGTCAACAATAGCTTCTCACTCTGGTCTTACCCAGCCTCTCATATGTTTGAATTCCGGCCTTCTGGGCCAGTCACTCAAGTTTAAAACACCCAGCCTGACACCGCACAGGAATGCCCATACAGGCCTTTACAGTCAAAGCAGCCTAAACTATAAGCAGGCACTTACCTGTGAGGAGACTCTAGGGAACAATCTAATCGTGTATTTCAACTGTTAACGTCCCTGCCTAAGACACAAACCCCTTCCTCAGACTCTTACTATATGGAAGATGACATAATCCTCGTACATACACGTTTACTTTATGAGGCATTCAGTATTTAAATGTGAAAACCTAGCCTGTGGAAAAGCATAATACACGTTAAATGTGTTGTTAGCATGTAAGCATCTCATTTAACTTGAAATACCTACAACACCTAACCAGTTCTCTTTATAATTTACAAGTGAAACATTGATCAGCTTGTTTATTTTGTTGTATATAAAAATGTGCGTGACTATCTCATGCCATGACAATGTATACTCCTGTACGTCAATGCATTGCTTGTCAACGCTGTTGGGGTGCTACAAGCAAACTGTTTTATTCTTTGCACAATAAAAATAAAGAATTTTTAAAAAAAATGCAATAATTTAAGAAACAGATACTTTTTTAGTATTGTACATATCTGATGTAATGCTTGTGTTGTTGGTCTGTCTTGCAATTTGGCTCACAATGTTAAAGGGGAACTGTCACTTAACTTTACTAGAATCTACACCGTTGAATAAAACAAAGATTACCTATAACCTGTGTTGACCTTTTATGTTGTCAATAATGTTTATCAGGAGGGAGAAACACATACAAAGGACATCAAGTCAAACATACAAAATATGTGAATTACAATAAATCACACAAATTGTGTATGTGTTAGCACTCTCCTGTTACAGTGGTGCTGGTATAGAAGTGTTCCACCAGTTGGTTACCTCTCACAATATGCAAAAAATAAAAAATGATAGCACACTCAAACAGGATGATGCTATGAAAAAATATTTTATTCATGAACAATATGAGGCATTCACAGTATATCCCTATAATACCTCTCTCTATTTAAATACTACAGGCTCCATAAAAAAAATCATAGCATCTTTGTTTTAAGTGCAGTATCACTGTGCAGTATAAGTAATATTATCATTACAGTATAATAATAGGTGAAAAATAAACACAAATAAAAAGCAGAAAAAATGAAATGCTCTCCTTTCTTTTAAATTAATGTTAAAGATTTTGTAAATTATATCACAATCCAGTACAGACAAGGCAACACCAATGCAAACATTGCAAATGAAGAGGAGAAAAAGATATGTCTATAGACTGTAAGCTCGTTTGAGCAGGGCCCTCTTTAACCTATCATTCCTGTAAGTTTTCTTACAATTGTCGTTTTAAGAAATTGTCCTATTTATAGTTAAATCCTCCCTCTAATAATATTGTAAAGCGCTACAGAATCTGTTGGCGCTTTATAAATGGCCATAATAATAATAATAATAATAATAATAATAACAACAACAACAACATGTAGTATCATTTCTCCACTTCACTGTATGCTTTCTGTACGATGACTGCTATGTGCAAAGGATGTAAATTATAACAATAATTGACAGGGAGCTAACATGGAGGCACCCAGTCACAAGATAATTATTTTAGTTTTCACACCTACCAAATATATATTTAAATATCTAGAAGTGAATATAATATTCAATATCCAAGGAAGCTCCTTTCTAAAATTGTAAATACAGTATATAGAAACATAGAATGTGACGGCAGATAAGAACCATTCGGCCCATCTAGTCTGCCCAATATTTCAATATATTTTAAATTAGTCCCTGGCCTTATCTTAAGTATAGGATAGCCTTATATAAAACACAGTATAGAGAGCGCAAAAAAGTATAAAATAAATACTAAAAAGTAAAACAGTGAACTTTCTAAAACAATATTCCAAATTCAATTGTTCACAAGAAAAATAGAAAAAAGCTGCTAATTACATAAAAAACCTTCCCAAAGTTTTTAAATATCCCATAGGACAAAGAAATAAAAATAAATACGAAATCAGCGCTTAGTGGGTAAGTCCCTATTGGTTAAAAAAGGGTCCAGCACAACCAAAATAATCATTCAATGCAGAGTTTCAATTCCAATGTTCTATAGGGGGTATTTCCAAATTTCACACGGATTGATTTCTGTAACAGTGGCACATATAGCAAATCTGTATCCTTTTGTGTGTCCAGACCGATTTAAGATGACAGGCCTGGAGAAATTGGATCATTACCAAGATGAAGTTGCAATCTCCTAACATGGAATTTAGGTGATAAATAAATTTTATTGCAGGCAGATTGCTCAATGGATAAAGCGTGAGTGGTATTATCCCCACCAAGAATTCTTTGTAGTAAAATTCTCATTTGGTCCAAACTGCAATTTACTGTGAGGGAAGTGCCTTCCCTGGAATCAGGAACCATCCAGGGAAGGCACTTCCCTCACAGTAAATTGCAGTTTGGACCAAATGAGAATTTTACTACAAAGAATTCTTGGTGGGGATAATACCACTCACGCTTTATCCATTGAGCAATCTGCCTGCAATAAAATTTATTTATCACCTAAATTCCATGTTAGGAGATTGCAACTTCATCTTGGTAATGATCCAATTTCTCCAGGCCTGTCATCTTAAATCGGTCTGGACACACAAAAGGATACAGATTTGCTATATGTGCCACTGTTACAGAAATCAATCCGTGTGAAATTTGGAAATACCCCCTATAGAACATTGGAATTGAAACTCTGCATTGAATGATTATTTTGGTTGTGCTGGACCCTTTTTTAACCAATAGGGACTTACCCACTAAGCGCTGATTTCGTATTTATTTTTATAGGATAGCCTTATACCTACCCCACGCATGCTTAAATGCCTTTACTGTGTTAACCTATACCACTTCAGCTGGAAGGCTATTCCATGCATCCACCACCCTCTCAGTAAAGTAATACTTTGCCCCTCTAATTTAAGACTATGTCCTCTTGTTGTGGTAGTTCTCCTTTTAAATATAGTCTCCTCCTTTACTGTGTTGATTCCTTTTATGTATTTAAATGTTTCTATCATATCCCCCCTGTCTCGTCTTTCCTCCAAGCTATACATGTTAAGTTCCTTTAACCTTTCCTGGTACGTTTTATCCTGCAATCCATGAACCAGTTTAGTAGCCCTTCTCTGAACTCTTTCTAAAGTATCAATATCATTCTGAAGATACGGTTTCCAGTACTGCATACAATACTCCAAGAGAGGTCTCACCAGTGTTCTGTACAATGGCATGAGCACTACCCTCCTTCTACTGCTAATACCTCTCCCTATACAACCAAGCATTCTGGTAGCATTTCCTGCTGCCCTATTACGTTGTCTTCCTACCTTTAAGTCATCTGAAATAATTACTCCTAAATCTCTTTCCTCAGATGTTGAGGTTAGTAGGGAATCAAATATCCTATACTCTGCCCTTGGGTTTTTACGTCCAAGGTGCATTATCTTGCACTTATCCACATTATATGCCAGTTGCCACAGCTTTGACCATTTTTCAAATTTTTCTAAATCATTTGCCATTTGGCTTATGCCTCCTGGAACATCAACCGTGTTGCAAATTTTAGTATCATCAGCAAAAAGACATACCTTACCATCAAGACCTTCTGCGATAACACTAATAAAAATATTAAAGAGAATGGGTCCAAGTACAGATCCCTGAGTATGGTAACTAGACATTGGTAACTAGACCACTGGTAACTAGACCTTGCTTCGAATATACTCCGTTGACTACAACCCTCTGTTGACTGTCATTTAGCCACTGCCTAACCCATTCAACAATATTGGAATCCAAACTTAAAGATTGCAGTTTATTGATGAGCCTTCTATGTGGAACAGTGTCAAAAGCCTTACTAAAATCTAGGTAAGCAATGCCTACTGCACCACCTGATCTATTATTTTAGTTATCCAATCACAAAAATCAATTAGATTAGTTTGGCATGATCTCCCTGAAGTAAACCCATGTTCTCTCTGATCTTGAAATCCATGTGCTTTTAGATGTTCAACAATCCTATCCTTTAACATGGTTTCCAAATAATTAATAATAAATAATAAATAATTTTCCTAATCTGTTTTAGAACAACATGTTTTGTAGCGCCAACTCTACATTAGGCACGACTAAATATTTTTTTCCCTGAAACTTTAAATAAAGCAAAAATATATGTAAAATGGTGAAATTGAAATGCTTAGTAATAAGAACAATTACGTGAACCTTTTGGAATTGCCTGCATGTCTGCATTTATTACAAATAAAAACTTGCTAATAGTAATAACTATAATAAAAAAAATACTAATGGTAATAATCTTCTGCAAGGTGACAATAGTAGACAATCACAACTGCTTAAATGAATAACACATAACAAATGTTTTGGTTTTTTTTTGCACCGAATCCTACAGGCCAGTGGTTCCTAAACTTTTTTGACAGAGACAAAAAAATGATGTAGAGGTTTGGAGACCTGCTCTTAAATTGTCACCTGACAGACGTAAATAAACAGAAGAATAAATTGATCACTCAAAACACACTAAAAAAATCAACAGAACATTATTCAATCAGAATACCTTAAACAATACTTGTTCACTGGAATGGTCAAGTCAAAGACCAGGTGTCGACCCAATTAAGACACTACAACAATACCTGAAAACACCTACCTTATCTGAACTAAATTTTAAGAGCAATTACAATTTCAATACCAAAGGATCCAGAGTAAATAGACAAACATTTTCTTGCAATTGTATGATGCACTTAACATATTTACATATTACTCGCCACAACACTAAGAAATTTAGATTCGATATTTTTGTTATTTTTTTTTTTTTTTAGAGATTGGTACTGAATGGGTTGTCTGGTTACATATTCTGAAATTAGAATCTAATGAATGAAGCTAAACAGAAGTAAAATAAATATGGAATTATGGAAAAAAACATTATCACTGTTGAGATGATTTTAACAAATATTAAACTAGCAGGATGATGCACTAATTTCAAAATTTTTGCAAATTAAATCTGAATGGAATAACTGATTAAAAAAATATCTCATTTGGAAAAAGACCCCAGCTATAATGACTACTTGGCATTTTTTGCCTTAGTTTTTCCATTCAGATTTAATTTCAAAAAATTCTGTGTTTAGCAAATAACCCCATAGATGACTTTATCAACCATTTAAGTATATTTAAAATCCAGAAAGAGTTTCAGAACATTGTCATTCAAGACTGTATGTGCGGCTTAAGACATCAGTACGCTTATTTTTGTCACATAAAAGTAGTTCCATTATTGAGATGCTGACTTATTCTTTTAGTCTTAGGGAAATTTTATCAAGCTAATTTAATCATTTTAGATGTGCTCTTTAGGGTAATGTGCTCCGGGAGCAAAGTGAGTCAGTGTTATGCTAACATAAAGAGAAATTTATATTGAAAAGATGCAAAAACAAATAAATATACTCTGCATTCATTTATTAACATACTTTACAATCACACAACATCTAACAAAGAATTTTAGCTTATATATTTCTTTGGTCATGTTTATTTATATTGCAGGGTTTTTTAATTATTAAAAAAAAATATAGAAAAAATAGAAAAGGGCCACAGGTAATAAGATTAGAAACAGGGGAACAGTGCAGGCTAGCCACTTTAAAATAGGGGATCACTCCCAAATCCCAAAAATCACAAGATCCAAAAATAGTATAGTTAAAAACATATACTAGTGAGGGCGCCACTATCACAAATGTGCAAATATAATTACCATTCAGAAAGTTGAATATGGAATGTAATATAAACATAAGAGAAAATATACATAGTGACTTATTTAATGTCAAAAGGAAAAAATAAATAAAAATAATGGATACACTCACAAAATACGTGGCACAAAGAGAAATATATCTATTTGTGCTAAAGAGCTTGTCACCCACTAAAGGGCTAAGTCCCCATACAGTTGGTATCAGCCGTTGGTACCTCAGGATGTCAGTCACTCACTGTATTCACCAGTCTTCAAACAAATGTGAAAAAAGCTGAATATTGTCCTGTAGGTCTGATATGTATTGGCTTTTAGGCTTTATTCCTTGGAGATACCCCAAACTTCTCTTTGCTCAACGCTTCGTCTGGCGACTTTATCAAGAGCTGTGTATATTCCTCCATCCTGGCAGTTTAAATACAGTGGATAGCGCGTCTCTCTAAAGCGTGCGGGGAAAAAAATGACAATGAACGTCGTCACATTACCCACTGTGCGTGCGCCCATTTCCAGCTTGAAACACAAACAACTTTATTGATAGTTTGCGCCGGGAGACACTGTTCCGTTCAGAAATTAAAAATATTACGGAACTTAGTGCATCAGCGGTAAAAAGTACCTTAACAATCTAAAGTGCAAAAGTTATATAACCTATGATTCCACAATCCAACCATGGTGTATAGTGTTATTAAAATTTAAAAGAATAAATATTTAATACATTAGCAGATTAAAAATATAATAAGACTTGTTATGGAAATCAAGTGAATATTAATAAATACATTATGAAACAATACATAAACATATAGACATATTGAATACATTAAATACCTAGTAATATGATCAAATCAAACATAATACTAACAAATGATAATGAACCAGAATGATAAAGGACGTTAAATGGGAAAGATTTCATATGGACTGGTATGTACTGATGAACATTATGATTAGATCTGTGAATATAAAAAAACAGAAAATGTATAAAAAATAAATAAAATAAAATAATAATAATAATAATAATAATTAATGGATGTAAAATCCAAATAGAAATGGAAAAGGCAAGGGACATATTTCCTTATTTAAAAAAATATAATGTAATATAATTATATAAAAAATATAAAAAAATAAGGCTACAGCTTCACAAAAATATATGTAAACACTATATATAATAAAATCAATCCATAAATAGGAGTATCCCCAAGGATTAAAGCCTAAAAAACAATACTTGTCAGATCTACAGGACAACATTGGGCTTATTTCACATTCATTTGAAGACAGGTGGATACAGTGAGTGTATTTCTCTTTGTGCCACGTATTTTGTGAGTGTATCCATTGTTTTAATTTATTTTTTTCCTTTTCTCATTAAATACGTCACTATGTATATTTTCTCTTATGTTTCTATTACATGCCAAATTCAACTATCTAAATGGTAATTACATTTGCACATTTGTGATAGTGGCGCCCTCACTGGTATATATTTTTAACTATACTATTTTTGGAAAAGGTAATAAGATTGAATTGGATTTCGTAAAATCCTGTGTCAAATTCTAGCCAACAAGGAGCATGATTAACATTCGGTTCTTGAATGCAAACTGCATTTAGGTTCTAAACCACTAAAGTCATTCAGGTTACTTCACCTCAATGAAGTAGTCTGGGTGCACTAATCCTGTCATTTTAACACTATGATGTAAAACATACCAGTTTTCTAGAAACTGCAATGTTTGTATTGCAGGGATAAATCCTCCTGTAGTGGCTGACAGTATGACACTGACTGGGTAATATACGGACGAATGATGCTGATGCCACAATATAAAACCTTGGATACATGCGCATGCTTGTCAAGTCCTCAGTTCTCTTCTATATGGAATTTTGGATTGGAACTTCGTCATTTACCATCACTGAGTCCTTGTTCTTTGTGAAGAAATGAAGAGCTCTAAGGATGAAGGATTGAGTGCACATCATGTATGTTTTTTTTTTTATCAATGCATTAGTGGTTTGCCCAGAGTTAACTCAGTACTAAGTCCTCTTAAAAGACCATTTGTTCATAGGTCTTTATAGAGCATATGGAGCCTAGTGACATGCTCAGCCAAAGAATTGCATCCAAACTTGAGACAATAGATGTCACTAATGCAGACATTTAATTTCTACTTAAATGATAAGGACAGATAAGGGTTGGACTGGGAGTTGCCTCTCATAGGACCTTTAATTTGTGACACTCTGTTCAAAAACCATTTGACCCATAACTGGGGGATTGAGAAGCAGGTTTACAACATTATCATTACTGCCCACATTCGTGATATGAATAGCTAGTTGCTCGGTACACATTGGAGTTTTGTTGAAGATTGCCTTCTCCTCTGGGCCTCAAGTGTGGCATTAGGTACAATCTTTAGATAATTTAATGGTAAATAAAGACCTTCACCTCCTGTGTTCTACCCCTTACAATATTTTACTATAATAGCTACCTTCTGTGGGCACGATTCCAAGCACTATCAAAAAGTAGAAGGCAACAATAGTTGAAATATTGCTGGGAAAAGATGATCCATGGAAAGATCATATCTACTTTAATAAACACAAGCCCTGGAAATGTTGACATATTTTTACAGTAGATAAACCCTGCTTTCCTAACATGACACTCACTGTCTCTCTTTTCTAGTATGTCTACTAAATACTCGTCCTACTCCAAGGCAACAAATAAACCACCACAATGTTGCACAATGCGTCTATCGCCTAACCAATGTGCTTGGGTTTAAAGTAATTAGAATTAATTAAATAAACAGCTGATATATATCACGATACGGGATTGTGCATTTGCTGGAATGTAGAACATTTCATTTTGTAATATCCTTAAATACTTTTCAGTACTTTTAACACACTTTTGCAGTCGCCTAAAGATAAACTAGCACCAGTTTTTTTTATGTTGCAAACTTTTGATATTCGCAGTCTTTCCATATTTTTTTTTGTCAAAGCTTATTGAGTGCCTGGTTGAAAAAATAATTAAAAAAAATATTTCAATTTTTTTCCCCCTTCTTTTTGTAGGAAATCAATGAAGTAAAAGACAATGCGCAAAATTGTGTCACAATGCATTATGGTTCATTTTCCATGCTGCTCTATTTTGCCGTAACAAGAAGAAAACCTCTTTTCTGACATGGCCTCGCACAGTGAGAAGGTGTAGTTTCTCTCTCATCCTTTCTCATGACTATAACATTAACAGTTCACATG
Organism: Pelobates cultripes; assembly: GCA_933207985.1. Classification (NCBI taxonomy): domain Eukaryota; kingdom Metazoa; phylum Chordata; class Amphibia; order Anura; family Pelobatidae; genus Pelobates; species Pelobates cultripes. The sequence continues at coordinate 284,789,893 of OW240915.1, read as the reverse complement.
GCTTCATTCATTCCTTTTGACTGTGAATAGGATAAAACTAAAATTAATGCTGGGACATTTCTATTCACAGCAAACAAATTGTTTTTCTTTTTAATAAGCACAAAGTACAACTTTTGTCTCTTTAATCCATTTTATAGACGTGCTATAATTTTATAAGGATGTCTCCCAGCAGTTTGTTGAATTTTTGTAATAACAATATTTTTGTTCCATATCAGCGGTTTCCATTTCAATCGGTCTACTTTCCCACAGAACATGGCTTCCAGCTGAGAAGATTAGGGGCTCTGTGGCTGAACATATGATCTAATGCTTTTTAGGAGTACGATTAGCTACTTCTTTATATATATATATAGGAAGATAATCTTTCTTGCAGTGCTGTAATAGCCAGATGAGCTCATGCTCTCTCTGTTGTTCCTGCTGCCAAAAAATGACCTTGACTACAAATGATGGACACTAAAAGAGAGGTCAGAATGTTAAAGATGTATGGATGCTGCTCGTTACCCAAGGACTCACACAAAGCTTTTTTCATTAATATTCCTTTAAGTATTCCATTACAGATGGTTCGATCATGATTTATTGCTGTGCATTATCTCTGCTGCTCAGTCTGTTTCAGATTTGTTGTTATTTTGTATTTTATATGCTCTCTATTGTTTAATGCTTTAAAAAACAAATAAAATGTTATATTTAAAAAAAAGAACATTTTATATCTGTTTGTCTAGCTTGTTGTGATAGTGCATCTCATGAACAAGCCATGTTGACCACACAATTTAAGTACAGAGTAAAGATAATTCCCATTTATGTAAATATTATACCTCACTCTACCTTTTAACATCTACCACAAATGTACATCAGTTAAATATTTCAAATTGAAAACCAGCAGAAGAATGTTTGGAGGGCTCCAATACATGTCAACAAAGGCACATTGACTGTTAATAAGACTAATAGTAGAAAGAAGGGTTGATATGGTTCAGTGTAGAACAGTGAAATGTGGATCTTTCTTATTTCCTATGCATTGATTATTTCCCAGCTGGACTACTGCTACTCCCTACTCAATGGCTTTACTCATTCCTGTATCTGTCCTCTTTAATCCATTCTTAGTTCAGTCATGAGAATAATCTCTGTTTTCCCTGGCTGGAACACACTCATCCCTAAAATACTAAAATAACAAGTATGGTTTCCTAGGGAGAAATGTATTAAGTTCAAAGCATTTATTAGCAAGAATATCTTACCAACCACTTATAGAACAGCTACTCAATGCATGCAGACATGGTCCAAAAATTCAATTGTTGTGCAAATCAAATATCCGCATGGGAAGAAATGGCTAAGTGTATTTGACCTTGGGATTATTATTACTGCCAGATATAGTGGTTCGGTAACTCAGAAACTGCTGATCTGCTGAGATCTCAACTCACAATGGGCTCTAGAGTTTAAAAGGAATCTTGTGAATACCAAAAACATTGGAATCTTGTGAATAACAGAGCATTGGTTCTGTGGGTGAAAATGACTTGTTAATGAGAGAGCTCAGACGAGAATGATTGAAACCATACATTAAAACAGAAGAGCATCTTTGGATATACAAGACATTTAGCTTGAAGTTGCTGACTATTCTGGAGGCTACTTCCACCAAGAAAGCAAGGGTCAACTTGATCTTGCTCCACAATCGCAACAATGAGTTGTTGAACTTCATTTTATAGATGCTCTATTCAATTCACAGATCTCAATTTAACAGAGCATCTATAAAATATTATCGGCATCATGATTGTGCACCCGTATCTTCACCATGTCCACCTTGGCCATATAAACACAGGACCAATGTACGTGGGGTTACATGTATAGAAAGCATTGTTCTTTTTGGGTTAAAACTTGAGGTGTAAAAACGAGAACGGTTTACAATCCCCTGCAATATACTGGATTAAAAGCTAATGTTCAAACTCATTTAATTATAAAAAGACCCCATTAAACATTGATCATACTCATAAATTATATTCTTTATAGATTAATCATTCATACTTCTTTTGCTAATTGTATCTTTTTTCATTCTCATTTATACGAGTCAGCATGAACAATCTTTTTTTGCAGAATTTCTGAAATGTTTCAACAGCACTTTTGATGCATTGATTTTTTTCCTTCAGATAAACTGTATAATTTATTCCTTTTACAGATTTGTTTTCACGGGAAAAATGCTCAAACAATCACAATGCTAAATAGCCAGGCAAATAATTTTATTTTTTTTGTCAATTTAATTCTGTTACTGTTACAAAGCTTAGCGTTTTATTGACAACTTGTATGAGAAAATGCTGCATACCATATCTGTTTGTGTTACCTCCATAAAAAAAAAGAAGTAAATCCATAGCTACCAAAAAAAAAGAGAAGATTAGTAAATATGTAGCAGCATTTACAAAAAAATATATATATATTAAGCTGTAGAAACTTTTACTTGAAACCTTTACACAAGGTTTCAAGTAAAGAAGGTTTCAAGGTTTCAAGCTAAGAAGATTGAATGGAGTCGTAAGAAAAGCCAAACACCATAACCACTACAGTAGTCAAACATTTATTTCATAGTTTGTTTCTTCTTACCTGGGGACGGCCAGACTCTGTCCCCATCTCATCTACGGATGCCAGAGAGATGGAAGCTCCTTAGTTGGAGCTTCAGTTTGCTCTCCTGAGCTGTGCCCTGCAGTTCCTTTTATAAGAAGACATCTAACATGTTTTATCCAGTCCTTAAAACCTGACCCTTGTCAGGTTTAGGTGTTAGAAGTATTGATTTATCCTTTACTAATGGGCAAACAGGTATATTTGCCAACAGTTGTCCAATTTCCTAACTAATACTATACTGCCATCTACTTGTAATTAGTGGGTTAATGTATCCCGCAGATCAATGGTCAATAGGAGATATAAAAAAAGATAAATGTTTTATCAGGAGAACACTTACAATATATATATATTTACTTTTATGATAAATATTTTTTTCTTTTTGAAAATAAAGAGCTTCAACACAAGTGAGGACCTATGCTAAAAAAGAAAATCTTGTCCATTTTAAAGCTACGCCAGTGTGGGATATTGCATATTATTACAACACATTTCTGATCTCTTTGTGGAATTCATCAAACTACATGCAAAGTCAAATTCTGTGTATTACAGCACCACGTTCTGTTCTCATTGTGCAATGTGGAGTGATCTATAATCCCAGTGTTCATGTTTGGCCCCAGCTGCTGGAGGCAGACATGACAAACTGCACAACAGTTTGCCACATTTTATCTTTTCCAACTGGGATTTAGAGATATATGATAGTGTGTTGTTGTTTGAAAATACATTTCATTTTTGTATTAAGAAAACAGTTTTCTTGTCCTATCATCTGAATAACAAAGTGTTTGCGTTGCTGTTTAAAGCTAACGTCTCTTCCCAAGCAGTGTTTTTGTCTGTAGTAGTTAAAGGACCACTCTAGGCACCCAGACCACTTCAGCTTAATGAAGTGGTCTGGGTGCCTGGTCCAGCTAGGGTTAACCCATTTTTTAATAAACATAGCAGTTTCAGAGAAACTGCTATGTTTATCAATGGGTTAAGCCTTCCCTCTATTCCCTCTAGTGGCTGTCTCATTGACAGCCACTAGAGGCGCTTGAGTGCTTCTCACTGTGATTTTCACAGTGAGAAGACGCAAGCGTCCATAGGAAAGCATTGTAAATGCTTTCTGTAACGGATCGCCTGGCACCCCGACTGGGTACCTCCGTTGAAAGATGCTCCTAGCGCTTCCTGAGGACTCCAAGCACTGCAGCAGACACCACAACCACCGAACCGGAGAAGCATATGAATCCTCTCAAGCATATGAATGCTGTAGACAGTTGAATAGGAACCATACGAATAGGTTTACTCTCCTAGCAGTCAAACTGGAACAGCATACAATAAATCCTTCCCCCAATAATGAGACGACACTTCACTTTGAGGGTTAAAACAGGAACTCCCTGTACTGTCACATACAGTCTCTTTTATTCCCAATCCACAAACATAGTACAGCCCACAGGGCGTTACAAAACAACCAATCACATCACAGTTACATCCCACATATTCCCTCCCCTATCCTGAGAGGAAACTCAATTATACATACAGTTAAAACATACTTTCTACCCAACTTTCATAACTCCAAAACCATACATCACATTCACATAAAATTACATATTCACAATCAATCCATTCAGGGGAACAATATATTCAAAAATGGCACAAATCAGACAAGGGGTTCAAAAGTTAGTAAAAAGTCCTTTGTGACTAAATGAAGCATGGCTTTCTGGCCCAAACTAGTTTCAGAGTCTTCTATCCTGGAGATAAGTAATTCAATTATCTCCCAGGACAGACACAAGACTCCATTAAGCACATGGTTGCAAAAAGACACAAAACACTTTAAAATACATA
>OW240915.1:284765745-284785389 GCA_933207985.1 Pelobates cultripes | reverse complement strand
CTGGGATACACACTGCCGCTGGGGAGGAAGGGCGGCACCTTCAGCTCCCTGGGGTACACACTGCTGCTGGGGAGGAAGGACTGCACCTTCAGCTCCCTGGGATATACACTGCCGCTGGGGAGGAAGGACGGCACCTTCAGCTCCCTGGGGTACACACTGCCGCTGGGGAGGAAGGACGGCACCTTCAGCTCCCTGGGGTACACACCGCCGCTGGGGAGGAAGGACGGCACCTTCAGCTCCCTGGGGTACACACTGCCGCTGGGGAGGAAGGACGGCACCTTCAGCTCCCTGGGTTACACACTGCCGCTGGGGAGGAAGTACTGCACCTTCAGCTCCCTGGGACACACACTGCCGCTGGGGAGGAAGGACTGCACCTTCAGCTCCCTGGGATACACACTGCCGCTGGGGAGGAAGGACTGCACCTTCAGCTCCCTGGGATACACACTGCCGCTGGGAGGAAGGACTGCACCTTCAGCTCCCTGGGACGCCGCTGGGGAGGAAGGACGACTCCTTCAGCTCCCTGGGGTACACACTGCCGCTGGGGAGGAAGGACTGCACCTTCAGCCCCCTGGGATACACACTGCCGCTGGGGAGGAAGGACGGCACCTTCAGCTCCCTGGGACACACACTGCCGCTGGGGAGGAAGGACGACACCTTCAGCTCCCTGGGACTCCTTTTTGGCCAAATCTACTAGAGATTGCAGGTATTCTCCCACTAGTTTCCTGGCGAGCTGCACGGCTCTCTCTGGGGGGTTGGGTCCAAAGGTAGACAGCACCTCATTAACCTCTCTGTCAAACTCCTCCTGAGTGTAGTCATACGCCATGCTTGCTCTGCTGAAGTTAGTTCTTTTGTAGATAGGGTTGCTGTACGGGTACTAACGTTGCCCTCAATTTGTAAATCCACAAACTGTGTCTCCGAGCTGCTTTGCCTCGCACTAGGACGCCATCCCACCGCTGCCACCAATGTAACGGATCGCCTGGCACCCCGACTGGGTACCTCCGTTGAAGGATGCTCCTAGCGCTTCCTGAGGACTCCAAGCACTGCAGCAGACACCAAAATCACCGAACCGTAGGAGCATATGAATGCTCTCAAGCATTTGAATGCTGTAGACAGTTGAATAGGAACCATACGAATAGGTTTACTCTCCTAGCAGTCAAACTGGAACAGCATACAATAAATCCTTCCCCCAATAATGAGACAACACTTCACTTTGAGGGTTAAAACAGGAACTCCCTGTACTGTCACATACAGTCTCTTCTATTCCCAATCCACAAACATAGTACAGCCCACAGGGCGTTACAAAACAACCAATCACATCACAGTTACATCCCACATATTCCTGAGAGGAAACTCAATTATACATACAGTTAAAACATACTTTCTACCCAACTTTCATAACTCCAAAACCATACATCACATTCACATAAAATTACATATTCTCAATCAATCCATTCAGGGGAACAACATATTCAAAAATGGCACAAATCAGACAAGGGGTTCAAAAGTTAGTAAAAGTCCTTTGTGACTAAATGAAGCATGGCTTTCTGGCCCAAACCAGTTTCAGAGTCTTCTATCCTGGAGAGTAATTCAATTATCTCCCAGGATAGACACAAGACTCCATTAAGCACATGGTTGCAAAAAGACACAAAACACTTTAAAATACATAAAGTCACATTTACACATAACACACAGACATTTCACATATCCCCAGATAGCTGGGATCTGAGTGCACATTATTAGATGAATGGCACTCGGATCACACAAATAAGCCTTTCTGTAGGGGAAATAAACGGTTTAACCTGCAGGGCCATAGTCCAAAGGGAGCAGGCGAGCAACCAGGCTTCTCCAGTTCACAGTGGCGAGGTTGGTTTCGCCACACTTTCCTATGAGACCGGCTGAATGCGCGTGCAGCTCTTGCCACGCGTGCGCATTCAGCCGGCGGGGCGTAACGGAGGAGGAGAGGAGGCAGAGAGCTCTCCGCCCAGCGCTGGAAAAAGGTAAGTTTTTACCCCTTTCCCCCTTCCAGAGCTGGGCGGGAGGGGGACCCTGAGGGTGGGGGCACCCTCAGGGCACTATAGTGCCAGGAAAACGAGTATGTTTTCCTGGCACTATAGTGGTCCTTTAAGTCAAATGCATGTTTTCTAATTATACAGGTTATTGCATTGTTATGATTTGACTAGTGGATTAATTTGTCTACAAACTGCTATGGCCAGACTAAGATACATGGGGTTATTCATGATCATTTGAAACTCACCCAACTTTGAATCGGGTATACATGAGCTGGCATACTGCAGGACCCACTCAGCATTTCTGCATAGTCTTGACATAGTGGCCTCTCCTAATCTAACATGAAACATAGATAAGGGGGTACATGTTTTAAAAAAGTGTGTCCTCTGCAGGAGTTTTTGTGAATATCCATGGCTCATCCTGTGGAACTTCGGATATTTTAAAACACACCACTACTGATTCAGATGAACCACATTTATATCTTTACAACCCATTCTACTGAAACCTATATCTCATATACCCATTCTTAGCCTAGTGAATTCCCCCTTCCTGGTATCTAATATCATGATAACACACAAAAAAATTATAATTATAACTGAATCCATAAATAATGTTAAAAAAATTATAATTCTTTTGCCTGTGCCATGTCAGAGTATGTGGCAAATCTTAAAGATGGAATCATTGTTTGACTGTGAGACTTTATAATGAGCTGAGAACAGGACAATCGGTTACTTTTTTTCTTCTAATTTAAGACAAGCAGTTTTATTATTAAGAATTACTATTATCTTACATCCAGCCAGCCAGCATGATCCATTGCGGAACGTGTTATCAGAACACGGCGGAGACTTGTTCTCTGTAATTAGCTTCTGAAATAACTCTGTAGAATTGTATTCAACTTACTGCTGGTAATTATAAGATAGCAACTCTTCCTATACTTTTTCCAAACACATGGCAAATCATGTGGTTTATTTTTAAACTTTTGTATAGAAATGAATATATTGAAGGGATTTCTCGTTCATCGTGAACACAAAATTTAAAAAAAAAAAGTTTGGCAGGAAGTATGGAGCTTAAATGTCACTATTTTGGGAACATATAATACAGAAGTAAATTGATTGCAGTACAATCGATATAACTGCATGAAACCATATATTCAATAAGTGAATTGCCATAACAAGCTAGATGGATATACAATAAATTTCTTTAGAAATTAATCTGAATTTAAGAATTCAATAGCAAATATAATGATTTGATTTATTTTTTTTGTTGCCAAACATTTATTTTTTATTTTTTGCCATCAAACATTTTCTTTAGAGAAATTATGTTAAAACAATAATTCTGGTGGATTAGTATACTGTAAATATAAGCAAGCTAGAGTAAAGAACTTTCATTATCATTTATCGATCTGACAGAGTAGAAGCTAATTTTATGGCATTATTTTACATTTTTTTCATCTCTCTTAATCAATGATAAAACATAATTCTACTAGAGGAAATGTATTTCAAGAACTAATCAGAAGCGTTTGATTAAGAGCTTTGTACACATGTAAGTTAAGTTTATATGGTTGTTTTTTAACAGTGATTTTAGAAAGGTTCATTTTTTTAAAGAAAGTTATTTTATAAAACAAGAATGGAGTGCAGCAGTGGTCTGGTGGCTTGTTTGGTTGCTTAATTCCATGGAGAAACCCTATGAGAGACTACAGAATTATAATTCAACATCTGTTGGATGCTGAGAAAGCACCAGGGAGGTGCGAAACGCGTCCAGGGTACTTGCATCACTTGTTTTTCAGGTAGTGGTGTGGGTGGTCTCTATCTTGCCTGGCAATAGCAGGTATTGCGGCAATTTGTTATTCCTCTCATTCATCTGTCCTATTTTTGCAAAGCTTGTTTCTTTTGCTTGGATATCTATGTTATATTTGGAGACAACATGTCATCTGTATAATATATTATGCCTATTTGAGTCCTTGAGTACCTATGAGGGCTGCCATGACAATCTAATGCCATTTGTTTATGTCTTTTTTAAATACCAATAAATGTGCACTTTTTATATACGTTCCATATCCTCCATTTAATTTTTTCTATGGACTATAGGGGCTCAACCCTGTGTGCGGACGATTGTATTTATAATGTGAGATATTTTCTATGATTGGGAAAAGTCCAGCACCAGGATCTAAACCCCATTAACCATATGATCTCGAGATTCCGATCTATGCACTAAGAATCTACCTGATACCAACGATACTACAAAACTTGGTGTTGCGGCATCGTTGGTGGTTGGGATTTTATATCTCATCCACATTTTTTGTTTCAACTTATTGTACAAAATTATAATGCCTGGATAAAGGTTCCATTCAATTTGTTTGCACAGTTTTTTCTATAAGGAGTTGTGTGTTCATTAGCCAATCCCAGCATGGTATTTTCATAAATGAGTTGATTTTCTCCTGGCATTCCATTGTGTAGGAAAGAGGAAAAATATCTTGTTTGCCTAGTTAGTTCAATGGAATATAGATGAGCTAATTACAAATCTTTAACCTTTCCCTAGGTTTTAGACGTGTGCAGAGACCAATAGCCATGTAGAAATATTTAATGTGTGAATTGTTGGGAATTCAAGATGAATTCAAAGTGAATTCAACAATTTTTCCGCTTACCACAGCGGAAGTGAAAATTAAAGGGACACTACAGTCACCTGAACAACTTTAGCTTAATGAAGCCGTTTTGGTGTATAGAACATGCCCCTGCAGCCTCACTGCTCAATCCTCTGCCATTTAGGAGTTAAATCCCTTTGTTTATGAACCCTAGTCACACCTCCCTGCATGTGACTTGCACAGCCTTCCATAAACAAGTGATTTAACTCCTAAACGACAGTGAATTGAGCAGTGAAATTGCAGGGGAATGATCTATACACTAAAACTGCTTTATTTAGCTAAAGTAATTTAGGTGACTATAGTGTTCCTTTAAGATAAATTAGGGATTTTTTCCCCAATGTAGTAGTGCAGTTTGGCTTAAAATGTTAAATTCATTTTGAATTCCTACTCTCATACTTTGGTGAATTACCCTACCTGTGTTTGTGCTTATGTGTTTGAACTTGCAGTTTATTCACGGCCGCAATATTTAATTAAGACTACAATTGTCAAGTTCTACACTACTAGACAGGATTAATATGCGCTACTTAAAAGCTCTTTCTAATACATGATCCATGGGCATTGTAGGGCTAGAAATAAACACCTAAGGCTTTGAGTATCAAGACCTTTGATTTAAAAGATCTGTAGAAAGGAGTTAAGGTACCTATACATCATTAATTTTGCTGTGATTAACACCCATTTTGCATGTTCCTAGACATGTACATGGAGGAGTGAAGAGTTTAAACATGATCTCTCCACACTATGTGTTTGTGTGATTCTGAGAGAGGTTTATACAGTAGGTGATATTAAATAAAATATAAAGTCATTGGTTGTAATTTGCTGTGAAAAGGTTAGTATCATCTATGCATTGCCTTTAGGATCTCTGAGATTGAAGTTATTTCTAATTTGAATGCAACAACATAAAGTTAATTTTATCCACAAAAGATGCTTTGGGTAAGTGTCTCATTTTGCTTCTGAATATATCTGGCATTTGTGGTAAGTGAAAGCAGGAAGAAGTTAAGATGCAGACAGCTTGTAAAAAAATAAAATTAAACATTGTTTGAGAACACTGTTCTACGTGTTTTTGTTGAGTATATGATAATATTACATTATATATTTTTTTTTAGAATTCTTTATTTTATTGAGGCATTATGAATCATGAAACAGAAAAGAATGGAGTTTTAGCATAGATACAAATAGCATCTCAGTAGTTACACATTGCCAGTGAGACTCTTAATGAAACTGACTCAATTTATAATAGTATAAAAACAGCAAGGCAAACATGTCAGAGTGCAAGAGAAGTCAGGAATGGTTATACTAAGAAGCTTTTGTGTCTGGTCACTTAATGTTATCCAGCGTAACACATTTACAATCAATTAGGTCTCATTTAAATGAAAATAAAGGAAAATAACTGGTAAACACACATATAATATGCAGGCAAATAAAATGAGTTATGTGTAGCTATTTCTCCTGTTGGCACAGGTGTGAAAATACCACCACACCAGCAAGGGTTCTAGTATTCAAGATTAAACGGACAATATGATCTCAGCATAATGATAACCAGTGCATTATAAGGCGCGTTAACTAAAATGAGATGAGCTGCAATGGTGTGAACAAAACCGAGTCCAACACTGTGAGTAAGAGGGCAGCTACGCCTTGTAAGTAAGCAGAGTTAGCCTATGAACGTACTGCAAAAGACCTCCACGTGTAATGTGGAGTGCAAATTGGCACAGTGTACTCTAGATCGCCCTCGGTCTCCACTCCTTCAGCTCCAGACCTTTGTGGGAACCTATGCACAATGTCCAATGACCCTTTTAACCAGATCAATGACCCTGTTGCGGGGATATCCCGCGGGTACGTGAATTTTGATGAGAGTGAAGCTCTTTCTGGGTTCCCAGCCCCGAGTGCCAAGGACAAGGTGCAATGTCGCTAAGGGTCGATTGCACTGCAGGTGAGTCAGCTTGTGGGGCTTGTGCCTGAACAAAGCCAGAGTTGCGCGCATATGTTGTCAAATGCAGCAGAGAAGGTTTCCTTCCATCTCTGTTGTGGCTCCAGCACAGACTTCTGAGAAAGCGCAGGATCCAGGAATTCAGGATACCATTGGAAGATTGAGATGGGCCCAGGAAGAACATGAGTAACGTGAGCAGTATCAGGGGGTGTAGTGGGGGGGACCGCTATGACCCCCACCAGTCCAAAAGGGGGTGAAAGCGGGTCTCTCAGATCAGCCTGCAGGGTCCTGCAGGGTCCTGCAGGAAAGGTCAGTGGTAGCTCCCAGCCGGTCCCATGCTAGGCTGCAAATCAAGTAGGACAGAGCACCGACAACATAAGCCTCCAAGTGCTGTACTGGAGTGCCTCTCAACACCACGGACACCTCCATGCATCAGCCCAGCTCAGACAGCCAACAAAGGTAGCTTGATTATCAGTGTTTAAGCAGACAATCTGCAGAACTCGTGCTCCATGCGAACCCTCGACATGGCGGTCAAACCCCGCCCCCAATATTACATTATTTTATGACTGATCTGTGACTAACCAGGGTTATGCAGATCACTTAGATCTGCAAGCTGTACTGACCTGTTAAATGATTACAATACATTAAGTTAGTATTCTATCGATATTGTCCTCAGATTGCTGTTGTATACACTATGTCATAGGAATGGATAAATGGTTGGATATAATTGATTGGCAAACATTCCATCATTTACATCTCATCCTATGGTCATGGATCTTATATAAATACAATGTGTAAAAGACATAGAGTAACTTCAAAAAAATTATGTGTATTGATATTTTGTGAAATTTGTTTGTATCTGGCTGAGCAGCCATTTTGGGTCAGACTCTTCTGTTATCTGATCAACTGCTGCTCAACCTAACTAGCCTGTTGCTGCAGTTTCACACAGCACAATCGGAGCAGCAGGCTAGTTAGGTTGAGTAGCAGTTGGTCAGATAACAGAAAAGTCTGATCCAAAATGGCTGCCCAGACAGAATTTGTTTTGATTTGAAATGTAATGTTTAAAAGTAATTAAATTTTTAAAACCAAGTGTAAATTTCACAACAGTTGCCGTTTAATGGTGAAATTAGAATTCTCAGCATAACCATTCCATTCCTTTTTGAAGAATCAAAAAGAACAGCAGTTCCGATGAATATCAGAATGACTCAGTTGAACTACGTGTTGGGCCTCTATTTACACTTTATATTGTTTCATCTCTATTTATTTTTGAATATCCTAAAATATTGTTTTTAATAATTGCATGCTATGGCACTATAACATACTATAACATTAGTAACATTAGTAACATTAGTAAGAAAAAAAATACCAATATATATATATATATATATATATAGTTCCAAGAAATATTGGGATATTATTAACCCCAAGGAATACAAATTACTACGTTCAATATTAAGACATGCAGAGTGTAGACAGGTGTGAATTTTGCTTGAAAGAATACCATTAACAATTTTCAAATATTTAATTAACTTCCCCTTTAATCATCACTTTCATATCTAAACTGTCACCATTGGCATTTGCATCATACTTAAGGGGATCAGTATGGAAAATATCACATGGACACCTTTGTTTTTAGTCTTAATATTAAATGTCACGTAATTGTCAGCTTATTTTAGAGTTTGCAAGTTTGTTTACTGATTAAGTGCAATGGCTAGAAAGATATATTGGATTTGTGGAACTGGCATGCTAGTGAGGTTTCCGGATATATTATCAGCATGTTAATGTGCTCCGTATTTAGTGCCGTAATGTGTAAGCTAGTAGAATGAATATGCTATGTCAATTATGTTTTATTATATACTAAACATGTGAAGGGATGTATCAATCAGTAACATGAAAAAGCTAATTATGTGATGCTCAATTCTAATTTAATATAAATAATGATATATAATATTTGGTGCTTTGATAAGTCCATTAGAGATATGCTAATTGAATAAAACAATATAGTAATAAGGGGAAATTGTACGCTAAGTAAATAATAGGTATTTCAAAAGAATGCAGTCATTCAACTTAAAATAACACATTTCATTCATTCTAATAACAAAATAAGCTCACTGTCCTGCAAGCTATAGAGTGCCGCAGGGCAAAAAAGAAAATTAAACTAACACAGCTGTTCAGTAGGACATATACATTCTAAATGCATGTTTAATGAAAGTGGAACTCATACGATGATAAGGAACCTTAGTTGAAGCAGATAACAAAATTATCAAAATAACTAAAAGATAAAAATAAAATAATACAGTGAAATTCCATAGCAAAATGGTTTAAAATTGAAGCTAGGAAGAATAAAAGATAAACTGTCAATGTTTCCGAAAGCCCAATTATCCTAAATAGAGCGCTCCACGAGCATTCCATAAAGATAGGATCAAGGAAGGATCAAGTCCTAATGAAGAGACCTGTGTGTTTTGTGTGAATGAATGTGAAAGACAACAGGGATCTTTGTGGCCTGTGCCACCCTAGGAAGTTGAATTTTTTTTTAAATTCTTTTATGTTAAACCACGCTAACAAAAACACTGACGTTATTACAATTAACACAATAATGTAGTAATATTTAAATTGTTTCCTACTTTCTTTGTTTTATCCATCGCCTTTAATATGGAAAGATTTAGATCTTCCAATGCCGCAAGCACACTTTCATAATCCCCCAAATGCTGGGAAAAGTAATCTGGAAAAAAAAAAGTAAAGGAATGATAATACACATAAAAAAAAAGTGAGTGAAGATATTGCTGTTAACGCATTCATATAGGTACTTTGCAGAGTTCATTAACATAGTATTTTTGTAATATTGTTACCTTTTCCTAACATCTTTCACCTAGTTTTTCAAATGCATGCATTGGCACGGGCAGGCGTGCATCATCCACAATGTCATTGCTGTTGGAATTTTTACATATTATGAAAAGAATTCATAAATAACAGAATACATGGACATGGACAGCCTGTACAAAGAGCATATACTGTTATGGATCTGGATCTACAAAGCCCAACACAACGTGATTCTGCACAAGTATATCCATCAATGTAGGCAGTAGTATTATTTCCTTACATTTTTCTTACTGAATCTTGTTAATCAATAGTTTTCTTACATTTATTATAAAGATTTAGCATATGAAATAACAATCCATTTCAGACAAGGCAAAGCCAGGACAAACATTAAAAATATAGTGAAGAAATAGAAACGTTGTTTAATTGCTCTGCTTCTCTGTGTACTCTCTGTATGCTGAATGTCAGGTGCAAAGGGTATAGATTATAATAACGAGTGTCAGAGAGCTAAGATGGAGGCACCCAGCTGCAGGATAAAGATGTATTGATTTTTTAATTTTTTTTTTTTTATTAAGCAATTTTCGTTCACATAAATGCATGACATTTACATTGAGTAAGGTAGATTGAGTTGCGACTTTTTAAGATTATCAATCATAAAGTATCAATCATAAACGTTTTTACTGAAGTCACAATCCGTTTCAGAGTTATCTTTCATTACATGTTGTTAGTTTTTAACTTAACCTTAGGGAGGTAAACCTGGATAGGGTAGGAGGGGGGAGGGAGAGTAAGGAGGAGTAGGGGTCCCCTGGGTTATATTCCCTTAGAAAGGGGGTGGATCCTGCTGTACATTGGTTATTGGCGGCTTTTAATGTGTCTGCCGTGTGTGTTAGTTTGCGAGTTTGGTTTTGTGTCTTGCCTCTGGGATGTTTAACATATGGGTGCCCAGTTGGTTTGGAATGGTCGACTTGTTCCGTTCCTGTGTTGTTTTGGCCAAATCTGAGATTTAGTAATGGCCGGGGTCTGTGCTGGGAATAACCTAGTGTTATTCCATTCTTCCCTTGTTTGGTTTGAGCATTACATATTTCTGTTTTTGGAAGCAGTCAAGTTTTATTTATGTGAGCGTGGCTGTCAGCATTTCGGTTTGGTTTGGATCTTTCGTGGTAGGTTCATCAGTGGTCATTATCTCGTTCCACTTTTCCCATGCTATTCTCCACACTTTTGATTGTTGGTTCGCTGCCTGTCTTGCTGCGCATTCAGAGAGTTTATTTTGAGTTACTAGGTGAATACATTCTTGTATTGTTGGGGGTTCTGTGCTGCGCCATTTTCTGCTGATCAATGTCAGTGGCATTATATTTATTTGATAGGTTAGGTATGCCATTGCTTTTGTGAGTTTTGCAGGATAGATATGTAGTAAGAATGTTTCTGGATTATGGGGCATAGTAAATCCTGTGACCAAGGTCACTAGGTCGGCTATTTTTTGCCAGTAATGTGTTAGTTTAGGGCATCCCCACCAGGTGTGGATCATGTCTCCTAAATTGTTGAGACATCTCCAGCATTGATCAGACACCATTGGGTGTATCTTGTGTAGTTGTTTTGGCACCAGGTACCATTGGTAGAGCAGCTGTTTTGAGAGTTCTATGTGGGATGAACAGAGTGTTAATTTTTTGTGGGTGGCGAATATCTTTTCCCATGTTTTGTCCTGGATGTTGAGGTTAAGCTCTCGTTCCCAGGATCGGATGAATGGTAACGTTTTAATGTTCTCTTCTTTATTTAAGCTTGTATATAGAAGTGAGATCATTTTTTTCGCTGGCAATTGTGTTGTCATTACCCATTCAAAGGCCGTCAGCCGCAGCTCACTTACAATTTTCATTGTTGTTACATAGTGTTTGAGTAACCATGCCCGTACTTGAAAGTATGAAAACTCAGCTATGCTCAGGAGGTTATAATCTTTTTGTAGTTGAGGGAAGGGAATGATTGTTTTCCCCTGCATTAGTTGTGTGATACATTTAATGTCGTGTCTTTCCCATAATCGGGAGTTAAAGTTGAGGATTAACATTTGTAAGGTGCCAATTGTCATGGCTGGAGAGTGTGCTTTTGTCCTGCATAGGATCACCCTGTTTGCTTCCCAGATATGTTTTGTTAGGGCCGTTGTAGGTAACATCGATATGCTTTTAGGTCTAAGGAGGGGGAGTCCACATGATGGACAAAAAGTGATGTTCTGGTTTCGTGCCAGATTCCAGTGCCACCCACTGTGGGTGTCTATCTTGTGTTTCTACTGTTACAATAGAGTTAATGTTGGCTGCTCTATAGTATTGCTGAATGTTAGGGAGGTTCATGCCTCCCCTGGTGTGACTTTTATACATCATGGTCATGGCTACCCTGGGTTTTTTGTGCGCCCATATGAATTGGATTAGTAGCTTTTGGTTTTCCCTAAAGTAGGAGGACTGAACCTTTATGGGGAGGGTCCTGAATAGATACTGATATTTAGGTAGGATCACCATTTTCACTGCGGCCACTCGGCCTGACCATGAGATAAATTCTTTATGCCATGCTTAAATAAATGTTTTCACTTGGTTTTGTAGCGATACATTCTTTTTTTTTAAAGAGCTGGGTGGTCATTGCTGTGAATTTTATACCTAGGAAGGTGAGGTGATCGGTCCTCCAGTCATATTGGAATTGAGACTTTAAGTTTTTCATCTCGTTGCTGAGGATATTCAGGCACATGGCCTGTGTTTTGGTGACATTTAATTTATAGTAAGAACATTTACTATAAGCGTCTAACATGGCTGTGAACTGTTGTAGGGAGGTCTCTGGGTTGGTTAATGTTAGTAATATGCCGTCGGCAAATAGTGTAAGTTTGTATTCTTTTTGTTTTACTCGTATACCTTGTATGTGTGGGTGGTTGCGGACTAGGGTAGTCAGAGGTTACAGTGCTAGAATATAAAGTAGGGGGTACAGGGGGCATCCTTGCCGTGACCCATTGGAGATGGTTAGCGGGTCAGAGATGAATCCACTTGTGGTGACCCTGGCGGAGGTGTTACTGTAAAGTGTGGATACTGCTGCTAGGAATTGCGGCGGGAGATGGAACTTGCGCAGGACCTCCATGAGAAAGGACCAGTTTAGCCTATCAAAGGCCTTTTCTGCATCCAGGGAGAGGAACACACTACCTACCTCCCCCCCGGACGCAGTGCATTAGGTCCAGCATCTTCCTAGTTCCGTCCGCCCCTTGCCTACCTTTCACAAATCCCACCTGGTCGTCATGTACTATGGTTGGGATTATGTTTGCTAACCTGTTTGCGAATATTTTCGCGAATAGTTTTATATCTGTGTTCAATAATGATATGGGTCTTAGGTTTTGTCCTTTAGTAGGAGGTTTGCCTGGTTTTGGTAATGCCGTTATGTGTGCCATCAGCATCTCTTGAGGTGTATTGCCTGTCTGCAGCATGGCTTGGTAGGCTTTAAGAAGGTGGGGCTCTAGCGTATTGTGAAAGGTTTTGTAATATAGGTTTGAAAGCCCATCTGGGCCCGGTGATTTCCGCATGGGTAGTGCGTGAATAGTGGATGTCATTTCCTCTACTGTGATAGGTTTTTGTAAGGATTGTTGTTGTTCTGGGGTGAGGGTTGGTAGGGTTACTTTTGCCAGGAAATCTGTTATGTCTGCTTTAGTCGGTTGGTGGATGGTGGTGTCCTGTTTGAGATTGTAAAGTCCTGAATAGTAATTTGCTAGCTCGTCTGCTATGTGTTGGGGGTTGTAAGTTTTTGTACCGGTTGGTTGGGCAAGGAAGGGGATTTTAGCTGTTTGTCGCTGTTGTCTGAGTCGTGATACCTTAGAGAGGGTTCAGAGAAGGGCTACTAAACTGGTTCATGGATTGCGGGATAAAACTTACCAGGAAAGGTTAAAGGATCTTAACATGTATAGCTTGGAGGAAAGACGAGACAGGGGGGATATGATAGAAACATTTAAATATATAAAGGAATCAACACAGTAAAGGAGGAGACTATATTTAAAAGAAGAAAAACTACCACAACAAGAGGACATAGTCTTAAATTAGAGGGACAAAGGTTTAAAAATACTATCAGGAAGTATTACTTTACTGAGAGGGTAGTGGATGCATGGAATAGCCTTCCAGCTGAAGTGGTAGAGGTTAACACAGTAAAGGAGTTTAAGCATGCATGGGATAGGCACAAGGCTATCCTAACTATAAGATAAGGCTAGGGACTAATGAAAGTTTTTAGAAAATTGGGCAGACTAGATGGGCCGAATGGTTCTTATCTGCCGTCACATTCTATGTTTCTATGTTTCTATGTTTCTATGTGATGCAAGTAGTTTCCCTGCCATATTCTCTTGTTTTGAGTTTCTGCATCATATATATAGTCTTATTGAGGTGCCACTCATTAATCAGTGCTTGTGTCTGGTCTATGGTGGTCTGCAGGGCAGGAGATGGTGAGAGGAAATGTTGGGTAGTAATGTCCCGCAGTTGTTTCAATAGCGTTAGGAGCTTGGTTTGAGTGGTGCGTTTAATGTGGGCTGCTCTGCTAATAAATATCCCCCTGACTACTGATTTATGGGCCAGCCATTGGGTGGCTGTCTGGGGTGTCATTTGTTAGGAAGTATTCTTGTAGTTCTTTGTGTAGTTTCAGTTTGAAGTGTTCATCCGCTAGCAAGGATTCATTGAGCTTCCACGGGGTTCGGCCTCTGGTTTGGAAAGTGTCTGTTAGTGTTAAGTTTAGAGGGGCGTCTGACCACAATACAGTTGCAAGAAAAAGTATGTGAACCCTTTGGAATGATATGGATTTCTGCACAAATTGGTCATAAAATGTGATCTGATCATCATCTAAGTCACAACAACAGATAATCACAATCTGCTTAAACTAATAACATACAAAGAATGAAATGTTGCCATGTTTTTATTGAACACACCATGTAAACATTCACAGTGCAGGTGGAAAAAGTATGTGAACCCTTGGATTTAATTACTGGTTGAACCTCCTTTGGCAGCAATAACTTCAACCAAATGTTTACCGTAGTTGCAGATCAGACGTGCACAACGTTCAGGAGTAATTCTTGACCATTCCTCTTTACAGAACTGTTTCAGTTCAGCAATATTCTTGGGATGTCTGGTGTGAATGGCTTTCTTGAGGTCATGCCACAGCATCTCAATCGGGTTGAGGTCAGGACTCTGACTGGGCCACTCCAGAAGGCGTATTTTCTTCTGTTTAAGCCATTCTGTTGTTGATTTACTTCTATGCTTTGGTTCATTGTCCTGTTGCAACACCCATCTTCTGTTGAGCTTCAGCTGGTAGACAAATGGAGTTACGTTCTCCTGCAAAATGTCTTCATAAACTTGGGAATTAATTTTTCCTTAGATGATAGCAATTCGTCCAGGCCCTGATGCAGCACAGCAGCTCCAAACCATGATGTCCCCACCACCATACTTCACAGTTGGGATGAGGTTTTGATGTTGGTGTGCTGTGCCTCTTTTTCGCCATACATAGTGTTGTGTGTTTCTTCCAAACAACTCAACTTTGGTTTCATCTGTCCACAGAATATTTTGCCAGTACTGCTGTGGAACATCCAGGTGCTCTTGTGCAAACTGTAAACGTGCAGCAATGTTTTGTTTGGATAGCAGTGGCTTCCTCTGTCGTATCCTCCCATGAAATTCATTCTTGCTTAGTGTTTTACGTATTGTAGATTCGCTAACAGGGATGTTAGCATTTGCCAGTGACTTTTGTAAGTCTTTAGCTGACACTCTAGGATTCTTCTTCACCTCATTGACAGGACGGCCACTCCTAGGGAGAGTAGCAGCAATGCTGAACTTTCTCCATTTATAGACAATTTGTCTTACCGTGGACTGATGAACAGCAAGGAGAGCTTTTGGAGATACTTTTATAACCCTTTCCAGCTTTATGCAAGTCAACAATTCTTAATCGTAGGTCTTCTGAGAGCTCTTTTGTGCGAGGCATCATTCACATCAGGCAATGCTTCTTGTGAAAAGCAAACCCAGAACTGGTGTGTGGTTTTTATAGGGCAGGGCAGCTGTAACCAACACCTCCAATCTCATCTCATTGATTGGACTCCAGTTGGCTGACATCTCACTCCAATTAGCTCTTGGAGATGTCATTAGTCTAGGGGTTCACATACTTTTTCCACCTGCACTGTGAATGTTTACATGGTGTGTTTAATAAAAACATGGCAACATTTCATTCTTTGTGTGTTATTAGTTTAAGCAGATTGTCTATTGTTGTGACTTAGATGATGATCAGATCACATTTTATGACCAATTTGTGCAGAAATCCATATCATTCCAAAGGGTTCACATACTTTTTCTTGCAACTGTATGTCTCCCGTCTTGCATCGTGTTGTTTGGAGGAGGGTTGGGGCTGATATCAGTATGTGGTCTATTCTTGAGTGGGTTTTATATACTTGGGAGTAGTGGGTGTATGATCGTTCTCCTGGGTGTAGTGTTCGCCATGCGTCATATAGGCCGAATTCTGATAATAGTTTTGTCATGGATCTACATTGTATTGACCAAGTTTTATGTCTGGGTTGTTGTGGTGTGGCTGAGGTGTCTATGTCTGGATCAAAGATATGATTAAGATCTCCACATATTATTATCTGTGCTGTTTGTGGAAGGTCTAATTTTGAGAGTAGTTTATGGAGGAAATTCCTCTGATTTGCATTAGGACTGTACAAGTTTGCTATCGTGTCTATAGAGTCATTAATTTTGCATATCAATATGATATATCTGCCTTGGCTGTCTCTGTGTAATTTGAGCAATTCAAACGTTTGTGACTTATGAATTAGTATTGACACTCCTCTTGCCTTGGATGTGTGTGCTGTGTGGTATTGCGTGGGGTAATCTTTGGTACCAAAGGAGGGGATTTTGGCCTTAACAAAGTGTGGCTCTTGGATACATAAGACGTCGGCTTGGGCCTGTTTTGCGTCTCTCAATAGCATCCTTCGTTTGTGAGGTGTGTTCAGTCCCCTCACATTATGCGAGTGTATATTCAGCATCAGGGAGTTTGGTGTTAGGCCCATGGCCTTTCTGTACTGTCTCCGTGTGAATGTATTTGGGGCTGCATAAGCCCTGTGTTGTTAGTCCTGAGCCGTATATCTGAGCATAGTTTGTCGCTTGCTAGCTTTGTTTTGTTGTTGTTGTACTCTGTGGGGTGTTACAGGTTGCGCCTTACTTGGCGATGGGATAGTGGAACCTTTGTTGGAGCTTTGTGTATGGTTTTCAGGTCGTGAGTCCTGGAGGGGGGGGGGGAATGGGGTGAACTGTGAATGGGGCTGGGGTTTTAAGTTGGGGGTTTAGGGCTATATACAAGTAGTTCCCCTTGTGGGGCGCAGTGTCAACCTTGTGCATTGCGGGGGTAGGAAACATTGTTCCCTATGGGTGGCTAGTGAGCTATTTAACATCATGTTCACTAATGGTGGGTGTACAAAGGCTGTTTTATGCGGTCTAGGCGGGGATCAAGCGGTGGGTCTCGTCTTGGATCAGCTCTCCGATTAATACTTAAAAGTGTCATGTTTTAGGATTTTGGTGGCTTCCAGCCCTGAGGGTCTTCCCCGTCTGACTCTTGTACTAAATATTATTAGATATTCCTGTTGTCCTCATGCGTTTGCTCCAATTATTCTCTGTTTTATGCTTTCTACCTGTGTGTTAATGTCCCTATGGTCTGTTCCATTTTTGTCGTTAACGTATAACGGGCATTATCAGATGTTGGGTTTGGTATTTCTTTGGGATTCTTTCTGCTAGTCCCCTTATAGATTTTTTATTTCATCAGCTACTTTTCTCAGCTATCTAAGTACTGGCAGAGATCCCGGTATGCTCCCTATGGGAGACCGTAGGGGGTGGGGCTTAAGGTTTCTGACTTAGTATAGTACCTGCTCGTCTCACTCCCTGTTTGCATGGTCATTTCTGTGGGTTCCCCAGAGGTGATGATGAATTGTGTGTGTGGGAGTGTTGGTCTGTTGTTGGGGTGAGTGTAAATCACATAAGTGTAAATCCTCCATTACATCAACCTGTGTACATTAATTAATACAGTAAGCATGAAGCATACTAACATTGGTTATAGGTACATTAATGTTTTCAATGGCAATCAATATCCTTTTCTTATTTTTACCCGATTTCCCCCTGTTTATTCCGTGTAACTCTCTTGTAAGTCCCACTTTGGGGCATGGTTAGTGTAACCCTCATTCCCCCGTTCTGTAATAGCTGGTTTAGGTGGGGCTGGGATGTATCCTCCCCTTCTCTCCCGTATAGTATTCTGGCTATAGGGAATTGCTCGTATATGGGTGGGGGCAAAGGAGGGGTAGTGAATCCCCCTGTATTCTCAAGGTGCTATGGGCCAGACCTGATTTGTGATTTAGAGGTTAGAGTACCGTCAGGGCAGTAAGTGATTCCCAGATTTATTTCTTTATAGGTGTATCCCTTGTGTACCTGGGGTTATGTTGCGTGGGTTAAGTTGTGGGGTCCTTTCTACCTGTTCGGTGTAGTATGTGCAGCCACTGAGCTACTGCCTTTCGGGAACATGCAGGTTATTTAGTGGGGGGTGAAGTGTCTCCAGGGCCGGACTGGGGATACGAAGCAGCCCTGGAAAAAAATCTATGCCAGCCCCATAAGTCATTGTGCTATGTAGGGTGTTATATATTAAAGGACCACTATAGTGCCCTGAGGGTGCCCCCACCCTCAGGGTCCCCCTCCCGCCCGGCTCTGGAAGGGTGAAAGGGGTAAAAACTTACCTTTTTCCAGCGCTGGGCGGGGAGCTCTCCTCCTCCGTCGGCTGAATGCGCACGCGCGGCAAGAGCTGCGCACGCATTCAGCCGGTCACATAGGAAAGCATTATCAATGCTTTCCTATGGACGCTGGCGTGCTCTCACTGTGAAAATCACAGTGAGAAGCACGCAAGCGCCTCTAGTGGCTGTCAATGAGACAGCCACTAGAGGAAATAGGGGAAGGCTTAACCCATTCATAAACATAGCAGTTTCTCTGAAACTGCTATGTTTATGAAAAAATGGGTTAACCCTAGCTGGACCCGGCACCCAGACCACTTCATTAAGCTGAAGTGGTCTGGGTGCCTAGAGTGGTCCTTTAATGTATATATATATATATATATATATATATATATATTATTGATACATTTCTTATTCTAATTCAAAATATTAGTTCTTTTAGGGTAATTAAATTATACAGTAAAGCATACTCACACACAGACAGACAATCTTACTGATGCACACAAATAGGCTCATTAACAGACAATGACACACACAGACAAGGTTACTGGCACACACACAAATTTAGTACAGACAAACTGATAAACACACACAAGCTTACTATAAACAAGCTCACTGGCACACACACACGCTCACTACAGACAAGCTCATTGATGCGCACACACTCTCCCTACAGACAAGCCCATTGACACACACATGCTCCCTACAGAAGAGCTTACTAACACACAGATTCACTACAGGCAAGCTCACTGACACACAGATTCACTACAGACAAGCTCACTGACACACAGATTCACTACAGACAAGCTCACTGACACACACATGCTCACTACAGACAAGCTCACTGTCACACACACACGCTCACTACAGACAAGCTCACTGATGCGCACACACTCTCCCTACAGACAAGCCCATTGACACACACATGCTCCCTACAGAAGAGCTCACTAACACAGATTCACTACAGACAAGCTCACTGACACACACATGCTCACTGACACACACGCTCACTACAGACAAGCTCACTGACACATATGGTCACTACAAACAAGCTCACTGACACACACGCTCACTACAGACAAGCTCACTGACACACACGCTTACTACAGACAAGCTCACTGACACATATGGTCACTACAGGCAAGCTCACTGACACACACGCTCACTGACACACACGCTCACTGACACACACGCTCACTACAGACAAGCTCACTGACACACACGCTCACTACAGACAAGTTCACTGACACACACGCTCACTACAGACAAGCCCACGATCACACCCATGCTCCTTACAAACAAGAGCTCACTAACACACACACATATGATCCCTACAGACAAGCTCACTGACACACATACAAGCTCACTCACTAGCAGGCACACACACAAACTCACTAGCAGGCACACACACACACAGAGGCTACCTCACTAGCAGGTGCGCACACACACACAGAGGCAAACAGTCACTGACACTGAGGCAAACATCCACACATACAGACAGGCAGACAGCCACACACA
>OW240915.1:284750910-284765645 GCA_933207985.1 Pelobates cultripes | reverse complement strand
TAATATGCGCTACTTAAAAGCTCTTTCTAATACATGATCCATGGGCATTGTAGGGCTAGAAATAAACACCTAAGGCTTTGAGTATCAAGACCTTTGATTTAAAAGATCTGTAGAAAGGAGTTAAGGTACCTATACATCATTAATTTTGCTGTGATTAACACCCATTTTGCATGTTCCTAGACATGTACATGGAGGAGTGAAGAGTTTAAACATGATCTCTCCACACTATGTGTTTGTGTGATTCTGAGAGAGGTTTATACAGTAGGTGATATTAAATAAAATATAAAGTCATTGGTTGTAATTTGCTGTGAAAAGGTTAGTATCATCTATGCATTGCCTTTAGGATCTCTGAGATTGAAGTTATTTCTAATTTGAATGCAACAACATAAAGTTAATTTTATCCACAAAAGATGCTTTGGGTAAGTGTCTCATTTTGCTTCTGAATATATCTGGCATTTGTGGTAAGTGAAAGCAGGAAGAAGTTAAGATGCAGACAGCTTGTAAAAAAATAAAATTAAACATTGTTTGAGAACACTGTTCTACGTGTTTTTGTTGAGTATATGATAATATTACATTATATATTTTTTTTTAGAATTCTTTATTTTATTGAGGCATTATGAATCATGAAACAGAAAAGAATGGAGTTTTAGCATAGATACAAATAGCATCTCAGTAGTTACACATTGCCAGTGAGACTCTTAATGAAACTGACTCAATTTATAATAGTATAAAAACAGCAAGGCAAACATGTCAGAGTGCAAGAGAAGTCAGGAATGGTTATACTAAGAAGCTTTTGTGTCTGGTCACTTAATGTTATCCAGCGTAACACATTTACAATCAATTAGGTCTCATTTAAATGAAAATAAAGGAAAATAACTGGTAAACACACATATAATATGCAGGCAAATAAAATGAGTTATGTGTAGCTATTTCTCCTGTTGGCACAGGTGTGAAAATACCACCACACCAGCAAGGGTTCTAGTATTCAAGATTAAACGGACAATATGATCTCAGCATAATGATAACCAGTGCATTATAAGGCGCGTTAACTAAAATGAGATGAGCTGCAATGGTGTGAACAAAACCGAGTCCAACACTGTGAGTAAGAGGGCAGCTACGCCTTGTAAGTAAGCAGAGTTAGCCTATGAACGTACTGCAAAAGACCTCCACGTGTAATGTGGAGTGCAAATTGGCACAGTGTACTCTAGATCGCCCTCGGTCTCCACTCCTTCAGCTCCAGACCTTTGTGGGAACCTATGCACAATGTCCAATGACCCTTTTAACCAGATCAATGACCCTGTTGCGGGGATATCCCGCGGGTACGTGAATTTTGATGAGAGTGAAGCTCTTTCTGGGTTCCCAGCCCCGAGTGCCAAGGACAAGGTGCAATGTCGCTAAGGGTCGATTGCACTGCAGGTGAGTCAGCTTGTGGGGCTTGTGCCTGAACAAAGCCAGAGTTGCGCGCATATGTTGTCAAATGCAGCAGAGAAGGTTTCCTTCCATCTCTGTTGTGGCTCCAGCACAGACTTCTGAGAAAGCGCAGGATCCAGGAATTCAGGATACCATTGGAAGATTGAGATGGGCCCAGGAAGAACATGAGTAACGTGAGCAGTATCAGGGGGTGTAGTGGGGGGACCGCTATGACCCCCACCAGTCCAAAAGGGGGTGAAAGCGGGTCTCTCAGATCAGCCTGCAGGGTCCTGCAGGGTCCTGCAGGAAAGGTCAGTGGTAGCTCCCAGCCGGTCCCATGCTAGGCTGCAAATCAAGTAGGACAGAGCACCGACAACATAAGCCTCCAAGTGCTGTACTGGAGTGCCTCTCAACACCACGGACACCTCCATGCATCAGCCCAGCTCAGACAGCCAACAAAGGTAGCTTGATTATCAGTGTTTAAGCAGACAATCTGCAGAACTCGTGCTCCATGCGAACCCTCGACATGGCGGTCAAACCCCGCCCCCAATATTACATTATTTTATGACTGATCTGTGACTAACCAGGGTTATGCAGATCACTTAGATCTGCAAGCTGTACTGACCTGTTAAATGATTACAATACATTAAGTTAGTATTCTATCGATATTGTCCTCAGATTGCTGTTGTATACACTATGTCATAGGAATGGATAAATGGTTGGATATAATTGATTGGCAAACATTCCATCATTTACATCTCATCCTATGGTCATGGATCTTATATAAATACAATGTGTAAAAGACAGAGTAACTTCAAAAAAATTATGTGTATTGATATTTTGTGAAATTTGTTTGTATCTGGCTGAGCAGCCATTTTGGGTCAGACTCTTCTGTTATCTGATCAACTGCTGCTCAACCTAACTAGCCTGTTGCTGCAGTTTCACACAGCACAATCGGAGCAGCAGGCTAGTTAGGTTGAGTAGCAGTTGGTCAGATAACAGAAAAGTCTGATCCAAAATGGCTGCCCAGACAGAATTTGTTTTGATTTGAAATGTAATGTTTAAAAGTAATTAAATTTTTAAAACCAAGTGTAAATTTCACAACAGTTGCCGTTTAATGGTGAAATTAGAATTCTCAGCATAACCATTCCATTCCTTTTTGAAGAATCAAAAAGAACAGCAGTTCCGATGAATATCAGAATGACTCAGTTGAACTACGTGTTGGGCCTCTATTTACACTTTATATTGTTTCATCTCTATTTATTTTTGAATATCCTAAAATATTGTTTTTAATAATTGCATGCTATGGCACTATAACATACTATAACATTAGTAACATTAGTAACATTAGTAAGAAAAAAAATACCAATATATATATATATATATATATATAGTTCCAAGAAATATTGGGATATTATTAACCCCAAGGAATACAAATTACTACGTTCAATATTAAGACATGCAGAGTGTAGACAGGTGTGAATTTTGCTTGAAAGAATACCATTAACAATTTTCAAATATTTAATTAACTTCCCCTTTAATCATCACTTTCATATCTAAACTGTCACCATTGGCATTTGCATCATACTTAAGGGGATCAGTATGGAAAATATCACATGGACACCTTTGTTTTTAGTCTTAATATTAAATGTCACGTAATTGTCAGCTTATTTTAGAGTTTGCAAGTTTGTTTACTGATTAAGTGCAATGGCTAGAAAGATATATTGGATTTGTGGAACTGGCATGCTAGTGAGGTTTCCGGATATATTATCAGCATGTTAATGTGCTCCGTATTTAGTGCCGTAATGTGTAAGCTAGTAGAATGAATATGCTATGTCAATTATGTTTTATTATATACTAAACATGTGAAGGGATGTATCAATCAGTAACATGAAAAAGCTAATTATGTGATGCTCAATTCTAATTTAATATAAATAATGATATATAATATTTGGTGCTTTGATAAGTCCATTAGAGATATGCTAATTGAATAAAACAATATAGTAATAAGGGGAAATTGTACGCTAAGTAAATAATAGGTATTTCAAAAGAATGCAGTCATTCAACTTAAAATAACACATTTCATTCATTCTAATAACAAAATAAGCTCACTGTCCTGCAAGCTATAGAGTGCCGCAGGGCAAAAAAGAAAATTAAACTAACACAGCTGTTCAGTAGGACATATACATTCTAAATGCATGTTTAATGAAAGTGGAACTCATACGATGATAAGGAACCTTAGTTGAAGCAGATAACAAAATTATCAAAATAACTAAAAGATAAAAATAAAATAATACAGTGAAATTCCATAGCAAAATGGTTTAAAATTGAAGCTAGGAAGAATAAAAGATAAACTGTTTCCGAAAGCCCAATTATCCTAAATAGAGCGCTCCACGAGCATTCCATAAAGATAGGATCAAGGAAGGATCAAGTCCTAATGAAGAGACCTGTGTGTTTTGTGTGAATGAATGTGAAAGACAACAGGGATCTTTGTGGCCTGTGCCACCCTATGAAGTTGACATTTTTTTTAAATTCTTTTATGTTAAACCACGCTAACAAAAACATTAACACTGACGTTATTACAATTAACACAATAATGTAGTAATATTTAAATTGTTTCCTACTTTCTTTGTTTTATCCATCGCCTTTAATATGGAAAGATTTAGATCTTCCAATGCCGCAAGCACACTTTCATAATCCCCCAAATGCTGGGAAAAGTAATCTGGAAAAAAAAAAGTAAAGGAATGATAATACACATAAAAAAAAAGTCAGTGAAGATATTGCTGTTAACGCATTCATATTGGTACTTTGCAGAGTTCATTAACATAGTATTTTTGTAATATTGTGACCCTTTTCCTAACATCTTTCACCTAGTTTTTCAAATGCATGCATTGGCACGGGCAGGCGTGCATCATCCACAATGTCATTGCTGTTGGAATTTTTACATATTATGAAAAGAATTCATAAATAACAGAATACATGGACATGGACAGCCTGTACAAAGAGCATATACTGTTATGGATCTGGATCTACAAAGCCCAACACAACGTGATTCTGCACAAGTATATCCATCAATGTAGGCAGTAGTATTATTTCCTTACATTTTTCTTACTGAATCTTGTTAATCAATAGTTTTCTTACATTTATTATAAAGATTTAGCATATGAAATAACAATCCATTTCAGACAAGGCAAAGCCAGGACAAACATTAAAAATATAGTGAAGAAATAGAAACGTTGTTTAATTGCTCTGCTTCTCTGTGTACTCTCTGTATGCTGAATGTCAGGTGCAAAGGGTATAGATTATAATAACGAGTGTCAGAGAGCTAAGATGGAGGCACCCAGCTGCAGGATAAAGATGTATTGATTTTTTAATTTATTTTTTTTTATTAAGCAATTTTTGTTCACATAAATGCATGACATTTACATTGAGTAAGGTAGATTGAGTTGCGACTTTTTAAGATTATCAATCATAAAGTATCAATCATAAACATTTTTACTGAAGTCACAATCTGTTTCAGAGTTATCTTTCATTACATGTTGTTAGTTTTTAACTTAACCTTAGGGAGGTAAACCTGGATAGGGTAGGAGGGGGGAGGGAGAGTAAGGAGGAGTAGGGGTCCCCTGGGTTATATTCCCTTAGAAAGCGGGTGGATCCTGCTGTACATTGGTTATTGGCGGCTTTTAATGTGTCTGCCGTGTGTGTTAGTTTGCGAGTTTGGTTTTGTGTCTTGCCTCTGGGATGTTTAACATATGGGTGCCCAGTTGGTTTGGAATGGTCGACTTGTTCCGTTCCTGTGTTGTTTTGGCCAAATCTGAGATTTAGTAATGGCCGGGGTCTGTGCTGGGAATAACCTAGTGTTATTCCATTCTTCCCTTGTTTGGTTTGAGCATTACATATTTCTGTTTTTGGAAGCAGTCCTTACAAGTTTTATTTATGTGAGCGTGGCAGTCAGCATTTCGGTTTGGTTTGGATCTTTAGTGGTAGGTTCATCAGTGGTCATTATCTCGTTCCACTTTTCCCATGCTATTCTCCACACTTTTGATTGTTGGTTCGCTGCCTGTCTTGCTGCGCATTCAGAGAGTTTATTTTGAGTTACTAGGTGAATACATTCTTGTATTGTTGGGGGTTCTGTGCTGCGCCATTTTCTGCTGATCAATGTCAGTGGCATTATATTTATTTGATAGGTTAGGTATGCCATTGCTTTTGTGAGTTTTGCAGGATAGATATGTAGTAAGAATGTTTCTGGATTATGGGGCATAGTAAGTCCTGTGACCAAGGTCACTAGGTCGGCTATTTTTTGCCAGTAATGTGTTAGTTTAGGGCATCCCCACCAGGTGTGGATCATGTCTCCTAAATTGTTGAGACATCTCCAGCATTGATCAGACACCATTGGGTGTATCTTGTGTAGTTGTTTTGGCACCAGGTACCATTGGTAGAGCAGCTGTTTTGAGAGTTCTATGTGGGATGAACAGAGTGTTAATTTTTTGTGGGTGGCGAATATCTTTTCCCATGTTTTGTCCTGGATGTTGAGATTAAGCTCTCGTTCCCAGGATCGGATGAATGGTAACGTTTTAATGTTCTCTTCTTTATTTAAGCTTGTATATAGAAGTGAGATCATTTTTTTCGCTGGCAATTGTGTTGTCATTACCCATTCAAAGGCCGTCAGCCGCAGCTCACTTACAATTTTCATTGTTGTTACATAGTGTTTGAGTAACCATGCCCGTACTTGAAAGTATGAAAACTCAGCTATGCTCAGGAGGTTATAATCTTTTTGTAGTTGAGGGAAGGGAATGATTGTTTTCCCCTGCATTAGTTGTGTGATACATTTAATGTTGTGTCTTTCCCATAATCGGGAGTTAAAGTTGAGGATTAACATTTGTAAGGTGCCAATTGTCATGGCTGGAGAGTGTGCTTTTGTCCTGCATAGGATCACCCTGTTTGCTTCCCAGATATGTTTTGTTAGGGCCGTTGTAGGTAACATCGATATGCTTTTAGGTCTAAGGAGGGGGAGTCCACATGATGGACAAAAAGTGATGTTCTGGTTTCGTGCCAGATTCCAGTGCCACCCACTGTGGGTGTCTATCTTGTGTTTCTACTGTTACAATAGAGTTAATGTTGGCTGCTCTATAGTATTGCTGAATGTTAGGGAAGTTCATGCCTCCCCTGGTGTGACTTTTATACATCGTGGTCATGGCTACCCTGGGTATTTTGTGCGCCCCTATGAATTGGATTAGTAGCTTTTGGTTTTCCCTAAAGTAGGAGGACTGAACCTTTATGGGGAGGGTCCTGAATAGATACTGATATTTACGTAGGATCACCATTTTCACTGCGGCCACTCGGCCTGACCATGAGATAAATTCTTTATGCCATGCTTAAATAAATGTTTTCACTTGGTTTTGTAGCGATACATTCTTTTTTTTTAAAGAGCTGGGTGGTCATTGCTGTGAATTTTATACCTAGGAAGGTGAGGTGATCGGTCCTCCAGTCATATTGGAATTGAGACTTTAAGTTTTTCATCTCGTTGCTGAGGATATTCAGGCACATGGCCTGTGTTTTGGTGACATTTAATTTATAGTAAGAACATTTACTATAAGCGTCTAACATGGCTGTGAACTGTTGTAGGGAGGTCTCTGGGTTGGTTAATGTTAGTAATATGCCGTCGGCAAATAGTGTAAGATTGTATTCTTTTTGTTTTACTCGTATACCTTGTATGTGTGGGTGGTTGCGGACTAGGGTAGTCAGAGGTTACAGTGCTAGAATATAAAGTAGGGGGTACAGGGGGCATCCTTGCCGTGACCCATTGGAGATGGTTAGCGGGTCAGAGATGAATCCACTTGTGGTGACCCTGGCGGAGGTGTTACTGTAAAGTGTGGATACTGCTGCTAGGAATTGCGGCGGGAGATGGAACTTGCGCAGGACCTCCATGAGAAAGGACCAGTTTAGCCTATCAAAGGCCTTTTCTGCATCCAGGGAGAGGAACACGCTACCTACCTCCCCCCCGGACGCAGTGCATTAGGTCCAGCATCTTCCTAGTTCCGTCCGCCCCTTGCCTACCTTTCACAAATCCCACCTGGTCGTCATATACTATGGTTGGGATTATGTTTGCTAACCTGTTTGCGAATATTTTCGCGAATAGTTTTATATCTGTGTTCAATAATGATATGGGTCTTAGGTTTTGTCCTTTAGTAGGAGGTTTGCCTGGTTTTGGTAATGCCGTTATGTGTGCCATCAGCATCTCTTGAGGTGTATTGCCTGTCTGCAGCATGGCTTGGTAGGCTTTAAGAAGGTGGGGCTCTAGCGTATTGTGAAAGGTTTTGTAATATAGGTTTGAAAGCCCATCTGGGCCCGGTGATTTCCGCATGGGTAGTGCGTGAATAGTGGATGTCATTTCCTCTACTGTGATAGGTTTTTGTAAGGATTGTTGTTGTTCTGGGGTGAGGGTTGGTAGGGTTACTTTTGCCAGGAAATCTGTTATGTCTGCTTTAGTCGGTTGGTGGATGGTGGTGTCCTGTTTGAGATTGTAAAGTCCTGAATAGTAATTTGCTAGCTCGTCTGCTATGTGTTGGGGGTTGTAAGTTTTTGTACCGGTTGGTTGGGCAAGGAAGGGGATTTTAGCTGTTTGTCGCTGTTGTCTGAGTCGTGATGCAAGTAGTTTCCCTGCCATATTCTCTTGTTTTGAGTTTCTGCATCATATATATAGTCTTATTGAGGTGCCACTCATTAATCAGTGCTTGTGTCTGGTCTATGGTGGTCTGCAGGGCAGGAGATGGTGAGAGGAAATGTTGGGTAGTAATGTCCCGCAGTTGTTTCAATAGCGTTAGGAGCTTGGTTTGAGTGGTGCGTTTAATGTGGGCTGCTCTGCTAATAAGTATCCCCCTGACTACTGATTTATGGGCCAGCCATTGGGTGGCTGTCTGGGGTGTCATTTGTTAGGAAGTATTCTTGTAGTTCTTTGTGTAGTTTCAGTTTGAAGTGTTCATCCGCTAGCAAGGATTCATTGAGCTTCCACGGGGTTCGGCCTCTGGTTTGGAAAGTGTCTGTTAGTGTTAAGTTTAGAGGGGCGTCTGACCACAATACAGTTGCAAGAAAAAGTATGTGAACCCTTTGGAATGATATGGATTTCTGCACAAATTGGTCATAAAATGTGATCTGATCATCATCTAAGTCACAACAACAGATAATCACAATCTGCTTAAACTAATAACATACAAAGAATGAAATGTTGCCATGTTTTTATTGAACACACCATGTAAACATTCACAGTGCAGGTGGAAAAAGTATGTGAACCCTTGGATTTAATTACTGGTTGAACCTCCTTTGGCAGCAATAACTTCAACCAAATGTTTACCGTAGTTGCAGATCAGACGTGCACAACGTTCAGGAGTAATTCTTGACCATTCCTCTTTACAGAACTGTTTCAGTTCAGCAATATTCTTGGGATGTCTGGTGTGAATGGCTTTCTTGAGGTCATGCCACAGCATCTCAATCGGGTTGAGGTCAGGACTCTGACTGGGCCACTCCAGAAGGCGTATTTTCTTCTGTTTAAGCCATTCTGTTGTTGATTTACTTCTATGCTTTGGTTCATTGTCCTGTTGCAACACCCATCTTCTGTTGAGCTTCAGCTGGTAGACAAATGGAGTTACGTTCTCCTGCAAAATGTCTTCATAAACTTGGGAATTAATTTTTCCTTAGATGATAGCAATTCGTCCAGGCCCTGATGCAGCACAGCAGCTCCAAACCATGATGTCCCCACCACCATACTTCACAGTTGGGATGAGGTTTTGATGTTGGTGTGCTGTGCCTCTTTTTCGCCATACATAGTGTTGTGTGTTTCTTCCAAACAACTCAACTTTGGTTTCATCTGTCCACAGAATATTTTGCCAGTACTGCTGTGGAACATCCAGGTGCTCTTGTGCAAACTGTAAACGTGCAGCAATGTTTTGTTTGGATAGCAGTGGCTTCCTCTGTCGTATCCTCCCATGAAATTCATTCTTGCTTAGTGTTTTACGTATTGTAGATTCGCTAACAGGGCATTTGCCAGTGACTTTTGTAAGTCTTTAGCTGACACTCTAGGATTCTTCTTCACCTCATTGACAGGACGGCCACTCCTAGGGAGAGTAGCAGCAATGCTGAACTTTCTCCATTTATAGACAATTTGTCTTACCGTGGACTGATGAACAGCAAGGAGAGCTTTTGGAGATACTTTTATAACCCTTTCCAGCTTTATGCAAGTCAACAATTCTTAATCGTAGGTCTTCTGAGAGCTCTTTTGTGCGAGGCATCATTCACATCAGGCAATGCTTCTTGTGAAAAGCAAACCCAGAACTGGTGTGTGGTTTTTATAGGGCAGGGCAGCTGTAACCAACACCTCCGATCTCATCTCATTAATTGGACTCCGGTTGGCTGACATCTCACTCCAATTAGCTCTTGGAGATGTCATTAGTCTAGGGGTTCACATACTTTTTCCACCTGCACTGTGAATGTTTACATGGTGTGTTTAATAAAAACATGGCAACATTTCATTCTTTGTGTGTTATTAGTTTAAGCAGACTGTGATTGTCTATTGTTGTGACTTAGATGATGATCAGATCACATTTTATGACCAATTTGTGCAGAAATCCATATCATTCCAAAGGGTTCACATACTTTTTCTTGCAACTGTATGTCTCCCGTCTTGCATCGTGTTGTTTGGAGGAGGGTTGGGGCTGATATCAGTATGTGGTCTATTCTTGAGTGGGTTTTATATACTTGGGAGTAGTGGGTGTATGATCGTTCTCCTGGGTGTAGTGTTCGCCATGCGTCATATAGGCCGAATTCTGATAATAGTTTTGTCATGGATCTACATTGTATTGACCAAGTTTTATGTCTGGGTTGTTGTGGTGTGGCTGAGGTGTCTATGTCTGGATCAAAGATATGATTAAGATCTCCACATATTATTATCTGTGCTGTTTGTGGAAGGTCTAATTTTGAGAGTAGTTAATGGAGGAAATTCCTCTGATTTGCATTAGGACTGTACAAGTTTGCTATCGTGTCTATAGAGTCATTAATTTTGCATATCAATATGATATATCTGCCTTGGCTGTCTCTGTGTAATTTGAGCAATTCAAACGTTTGTGACTTATGAATTAGTATTGACACTCCTCTTGCCTTGGATGTGTGTGCTGTGTGGTATTGCGTGGGGTAATCTTTGGTACCAAAGGAGGGGATTTTGGCCTTAACAAAGTGTGGCTCTTGGATACATAGGACGTCGGCTTGGGCCTGTTTTGCGTCTCTCAATAGCATCCTTCGTTTGTGAGGTGTGTTCAGTCCCCTCACATTATGCGAGTGTATATTCAGCATCAGGGAGTTTGGTGTTAGGCCCATGGCCTTTCTGTACTGTCTCCGTGTGAATGTATTTGGGGCTGCATAAGCCCTGTGTTGTTAGTCCTGAGCCGTATATCTGAGCATAGTTTGTCGCTTGCTAGCTTTGTTTTGTTGTTGTTGTACTCTGTGGGGTGTTACAGGTTGCGCCTTACTTGGCGATGGGATAGTGGAACCTTTGTTGGAGCTTTGTGTATGGTTTTCAGGTCGTGAGTCCTGGAGGGGGGGGGGGAATGGGGTGAACTGTGAATGGGGCTGGGGTTTTAAGTTGGGGGTTTAGGGCTATATACAAGTAGTTCCCCTTGTGGGGCGCAGTGTCAACCTTGTGCATTGCGGGGGTAGGAAACATTGTTCCCTATGGGTGGCTAGTGAGCTATTTAACATCATGTTCACTAATGGTGGGTGTACAAAGGCTGTTTTATGCGGTCTAGGCGGGGATCAAGCGGTGGGTCTCGTCTTGGATCAGCTCTCCGATTAATACTTAAAAGTGTCATGTTTTAGGATTTTGGTGGCTTCCAGCCCTGAGGGTCTTCCCCGTCTGACTCTTGTACTAAATATTATTAGATATTCCTGTTGTCCTCGTGCGTTTGCTCCAATTATTCTCTGTTTTATGCTTTCTACCTGTGTGTTAATGTCCCTATGGTCTGTTCCATTTTTGTCGTTAACGTATAACTGGCATTATCAGATGTTGGGTTTGGTATTTCTTTGGGATTCTTTCTGCTAGTCCCCTTATAGATTTTTTATTTCATCAGCTACTTTTCTCAGCTATCTAAGTACTGGCAGAGATCCCGGTATGCTCCCTATGGGAGACCGTAGGGGGTGGGGCTTAAGGTTTCTGACTTAGTATAGTACCTGCTCGTCTCACTCCCTGTTTGCATGGTCATTTCTGTGGGTTCCCCAGAGGTGATGATGAATTGTGTGTGTGGGAGTGTTGGTCTGTTGTTGGGGTGAGTGTAAATCACATAAGTGTAAATCCTCCATTACATCAACCTGTGTACATTAATTAATACAGTAAGCATGAAGCATACTAACATTGGTTATAGGTACATTAATGTTTTCAATGGCAATCAATATCCTTTTCTTATTTTTACCCGATTTCCCCCTGTTTATTCCGTGTAACTCTCTTGTAAGTCCCACTTTGGGGCATGGTTAGTGTAACCCTCATTCCCCCGTTCTGTAATAGCTGGTTTAGGTGGGGCTGGGATGTATCCTCCCCTTCTCTCCCGTATAGTATTCTGGCTATAGGGAATTGCTCGTATATGGGTGGGGGCAAAGGAGGGGTAGTGAATCCCCCTGTATTCTCAAGGTGCTATGGGCCAGACCTGATTTGTGATTTAGAGGTCAGAGTACCGTCAGGGCAGTAAGTGATTCCCAGATTTATTTCTTTATAGGTGTACCCCTTGTGTACCTGGGGTTATGTTGCGTGGGTTAAGTTGTGGGGTCCTTTCTACCTGTTCGGTGTAGTATGTGCAGCCACTGAGCTACTGCCTTTCGGGAACATGCAGGTTATTTAGTGGGGGGTGAAGTGTCTCTTATAGTTGCGGGGGGTTCGTGTCCCCCGGGGTTCTCGGCACGGGGGTGTTATTAATTTGTGTGCCGGACTACCTCCTTTTGCCCACTTGTGCGGGGGGTACGATAGCTGGTAAATGGCATGTGCACTAGGAGATCAACCTTCATTTATGCAGTTATGCCCGCTTAATATACATATCAATAATATGGGCTCTTTATATACATTTTGATTTAAGAACTACTAGGGATAGTTATGCAACATTTTAGCGTAAGAGATACTTGCATTACTGGGAGCTTGCACGCTCAAAGAACAGTTCAGAGTGTCTATTTTTTGTTAGAGTTTTTTTGTGCAGTCTAATTGCAGTTTTTTGGGTTGTGAGCCTGTTTGTTCATCCGGTAGGTTCTCTATCCCCCAGGATCTCATCTGATGGAGGCCGTCTTCCAGGGAGGTAATGGAGATCATTTTCCCTTCCTTGTGTATCAGCATTTTGATGGGAAATCCCCAGCGGTACCTTATGCCGTTGGACCTGAGGGCCTCTGCAATCGGGGCGAATTATTTTCGCTTGTGGAGTGTCGCTGTGGAGAGGTCAGTGAAGAGTTTCACATTTGAATAGTCGTCCGGTGGTCGCCCTTGGGGTAGTGTCTGGCAGGTTTCTGGGCCGTGGGACTCGATGCAGTCTGTCCACCAGGAGTATGTCAGTGGGGATATCAGGTGCGTATGCGTGGAGGAGGCTTCTGATGTAGGATGGTAGGTCTGCTGGTAAGACGCTCTCGGGCACTCTTCTCATGCGTATGTTATTGCGTCTCGCTCGGTCTTCAAGGTCGGCGAGTTTTGTTTCAGTGCGCTTTAATCGTGCCCCTAGGTCTTCTACGTGGCTTGCCAGATCATTGTGCGCAGAGGTGAATTCTTCCATTTTATTTTCTGTATGAGCAGTGCGTTGTCCCAGTTCTTTCACATCTCTGTGGAGGGATTCCATGGATGTTTGCCATGATGTAATTAATTTCCTGGACAATTCCTCTAGGGCAGTGATAGCGAACCTTTTTGAGCCCGAGTGCCCAAACCGGAGTGCTGTGTGTGTGGGGTGCAGAGTGTGTGTGTGGGTGCACTGTGTGTGTGTGTGTGGGTGCAGTGTGTGTGTGTGTGGGTGCAGTGTGTGTGTGTGGGTGCAGTGTGTGTGTGTGGGTGCAGTGTGTGTGTGTGTGGGTGCAGTGTGTGTGTTTGTGTGTGTGTGGGTGCAGTGGGTGTGGATGGTTCAGTGTGTGTGTGTGGGTGGGTGGGTGCTGTGTGTGTGGGTAGGTGCTGTGTGTGTGGCGGGTAGGGGTGCTGTGGGGATAGGGGTGATGTGTTGTGGGGGGTAGGGGTAAAAATACATTAAAAAAAAA
Source organism: Pelobates cultripes (assembly GCA_933207985.1). Taxonomy (NCBI): domain Eukaryota; kingdom Metazoa; phylum Chordata; class Amphibia; order Anura; family Pelobatidae; genus Pelobates; species Pelobates cultripes. Next base: position 284,751,980 of record OW240915.1, on the reverse strand, counting down.
ACCCAAAAGATATATTAATTTTGTATTCCCCCCCCTTCCTTCCTCTTACCTTTGGTGAAGGAGGGTGGGGGGGACACAGCCATCATTGGTGGTCCGGTGGTAAGTATGTTTCTGGCAGCTAGGAAGCAGCTCTCCTGTCCTTCCGCGTGATGCTGTGTGAAGCGTTGCCATGGTAACGAACAGCAACGCTCTACACAGCATCGCGCGGGAGGACAGGAGAGCTGCTTCCTAGAGCCCTCCCCCTGTCCTCCCGACACGGAAGCAGTGTAGGCGCCTGCCGTTTCGAGCAGGCAGGTGCCTACTCTGCAGACAGCCAGCGGCCCTCTCTCCCGGCGACCTATGGCCGCGTGCCAACAGAGAGGGCCCGACGTGCCACCTGTGGCACGCGTGCCATAGGTTTGCCATCACTGCTCTAGGGCCTTCATTAGATAGCTTCTAGTGAGGGTCCTCTGTGGGTCTTAAATCACCACCTTGTTGTAGGGTTTCTGTTCCCTCCGCTCCATCGCCATCTTTGTCTGAGGCCTGTTGTTCCGCCTGGTCTGGTACTGTTTTTTGCATGAAAAAAATTATTTTATCTTGGCAGTTGTCTTCTTGGTCTTGTACTGAGACATCTTCAGTAATTAGCGATGTTCCATGCTTTGTACACCCGGATGGCTTTGGATTCTAAACTCTGGAGCCGGAGCTGTGGTTTATGCTTCCACCATGCTCGGCAGCTAGCCACGCCCCCCCTAGATTTTTTTAATGTAATTACATTTTTCACACCTTACAAATACATGTTTGTTAAACATAGGGTCAATTGAAAACATTATTCCAATTACAGGGCAGAGAAACTTCCCTTTAAATCTTTATTCAAAATTAAGAGTGTTCTATATTTGATATTGAAGTGGTTCATATTTTAAGATCATTAGGGGGTGATTATTAATCAACATTGAGCCAAAATGATCTAGCATTATATATAATTCTGGACACCATAATTTGTTTACATTTTCATTTGAGAGATGCGACTTATCTCTCTAACTGATATACCTATTGTACCAGTACCATCATATAATTCCTGTATATGCATTGTG
>OW240915.1:284710153-284745626 GCA_933207985.1 Pelobates cultripes | reverse complement strand
TCGGTGCATGGGTTTGTGTTATGTTTGTAAGCATTTGTGAAGTGTGTCAGGGAGATTATATAAGAGTACTATGGATGCTAACATGTTTGAAAGTGTTTAAAAAAGGTTTGAGTGTGAATGCTGTATCAATGTTGTATCTGATTGTGCTTGAGCGTATATAAGCGCTTTCACTTGCTTGTCACTGTTTATTACAGAGGAAGAAATCCTCCTCTCTGGAACGCGTTTCGCCTCTTTAAAAGGGACTTGGACAATTTTTACCCAGAGTTGAGTCTTATCTTAAGCTCTAAGCAAAGTGAGCAAATTTAATTCTTGGTACAAATCTTGGAACATTTAAATAATATACGCAAGGGACTGGTTACCCATTCGGTCTCGGCTCATTGTAACAATTGTCCTTTTTTTTCGTTTAGAGAATTTAAGTGTATGGGTATTGCACATGTCCTTCCCTACTGGCGGGGAGGCGATAGGGTCAAAAAGTTATCCCAAAGGGAAACCTTTTGGATACATAAACTAAAGACCCTTGAACCTAGGCGTCTGAATATTGGGATTGATTTGGTGTGTTTCTTGGATTGATTCTTGGGTCTCCCTTTTTTGTAATTTTTCCATATGTACCTTTAGAAATTTGAGCAGTTTCAGCAGTGTAAATATATGGGGAGAAAAGAGGCAATTATAATCAATATTAAAAAAAAAAAGTTTTATATAATACAGTTATGTGTACTAATTAGGTTATATATTATAAAACAATAATTACTTGTATTGAGGGAACATTTTTAGGAATGAATTGATTATGTTTTATTTTATATTGAATAAAGAGGTGTCTGTCACTTTAAACAGATATGCATGACATTATACAATGGTGTAGGATATTGTTATACATATTTACAAAATATTTGTTGAAGTTCTATATGAACTAGTTTAATATGGTTGCTGTATATCTTATACACTAATTCATTTTTCTTTTTTATTTAGAGATTAATTGCATTTAGTTTATTTAACACTTTTGGGCTTTTTAGCCGTTTTTATGATTATTTATATTGATGGCTCCTTGCTGATTTGGCTAAGATGGAGCATTGAATGCATGTGGAACGCATTTGGAACGCAAATGGAACGCGGAAGTGAAGGTTGACGTCCACTTCCGGTTTCGGCTTCCTCATTGAACGCGCCTAATTTGATTCATCTAAATGCCGAAAATATCATCAGCAGGAGGATATCACCCCTGGACCAACGAAGAGCTGGTTATGGGACACTCCTACATCATGGACCAATGGGACACTGGGATTAGCCCTATTTATAGAGATTCTGTTAAGGGGAAAGTAGGATATGTTATTTTATAATCTGTGATATAGCTTGTGATTTTTTTTATTGTGCGGTCCCTGATGAAGTTCTTGTTTGAACGAAACGCGTTGGACCTATTGCTGCACTTTTAATCTTTATTCTTATGGTGTCTTTTCACCTTTTAAGAAAATAAAATAATTGTTTTTTCTACTACTATTCACCTGGAGTCCCGTGTTCCATTGGTTGTTCTACATCGATAAGGGGAACCACCAGCCCCCTATACTATCTGGGGAGGCACTTTGTGAATGCTCTTCTATTTCCATCATCTTGTGAGTGCATCCATTTAAAGAGCACAATTTACTGTATCTACTGTATTACACTATTGTGTTTTTTCTTTATATGTTCTCTCTATAGACTGTACAGCCGTATCCCATTTCTGTCTGTGGTTCTATGCATATGTAAAGATCTTTTGTTGTGGATAACGATCCTGGGAGGCTGCAGATTGATTGAAGTTAAGTAATTTACACGATTGGAGCACTGAGTTTATGGTGTTTGTTTGTTTGTCAAATTTAATTTGGATATGATTTGTATTTTGTTGCTATCGTCACCAACATTCTGTGTTTTCATGGACATATTGAAAATTTTTCCAGCAGTCAACAAAGGTGGTGTGTTACCTTTAAAGGAACAAAGACCCTAAAGATGGGAGCCAGTTAGTTTAGGCTCATTTGCACGTGTTTCATCCCCCATTTGCTTGGCACATTTATAAATCACAGTATTACACTATTGTTATCTTTCAGTATAAGCTCCATAGGAAGTGCACTAAACTGTACTGTTTGTATACACCACTTCCATTTTGAGTTTTACACTTGAAATACATATTAACATGCTTTTTCTTGTGTGATGTGGGTTAGAGAAGAGATTCCTATAGGAGTGTGGTAGCTGCTGGTTTTTCACATAGTTTTTCAAGCACCTAAATTCACACCAGTCACTATTTTGTTACATTTTAGTCGAACCTGTGGATATACTCACTTGGGTTGATTGCAATAAAACAAGAAAGTTAGACCGTATTGCCCATAAATTATAACTCCCATGGGTAAGATGCTGCATCAAAATAAGAACTGTACAACGGAAATGAATGTGTTTCTATAATGCACATATACTATTCTTAGGCCTAGTCTACATTCTAAAGAGATTGTATCTTAAAATAGATTTCTAAGGATTTCATGGAACAAACAGATATAATATGTCCAGTGTAAGTCTATTATTGTAGGATTAAAATTATTAATTGCTAAAACAATTATGTTACACCTGCAGTTGGCTAGCCTGCCATCAAACATTCCTGCTTTCTTTTATAGATAGAGCCCAGGTGAAAGGCAGGTGTGGACATTATCAAGTAAACCAATGAGTAATTAAACTAGCCTGTAAATCAATCTCAAACTGTGTTATTAATAACAGTGTTACTCCTTCCTTTGTAGGCACCCGTTATATCTGTTCCATTTTTGTTTTAGTTCATTCATTTTTTTTTTTTTTTTGTCAAATTAATTAACTATTCATGGGTTTCCATGTGCTGCTGTTCTGTCTGGTATATTTTTACAAATCTATTGCTGTATGATTGATGTGAGCATTTCTTAGGGTCTTTCTGCAGGACCACCATAATTTCAGTTGACATCTGCATCTTTTCACAAAATTGGTTTCATTTAAATTTTAATTTGTAAGCTCCATTGCTGGCATGAAAAATGTAGCCTTCTCTCTGGGAATTAGCAGATAATGAACAAGATTGGAAACCATCCATTTTTCTTTAAGGTAACCAACGTCTGATGGTTATGCTGGCTTTGGTTTAGCTGTTGATGGCTGGTGCACACCAACACAAGATTAAAAGTTGTATGTATTAAAGCCAAGTCCAAGGGAATGAATTTGGAAGTGATTTTATGCAAAGTGGAAATGTATGACTATATTGATACCTTAGAGAGGGTTCAGAGAAGGGCTACTAAACTGGTTCATGGATTGCGGGATAAAACTTACCAGGAAAGGTTAAAGGATCTTAACACATATCGCTTGGAGGAAAGACAAGACAGGGGGCATCTGATAGAAACATTTAAATATATAAAGGGAATCAACATAGTAAAGGAGGAGACTATATTTAAAAGAAGAAAAACTACCACAACAAGAGGACATAGTCTTAAATTAGAGGGACAAAGGTTTAAAAATAATATCAGGAAGTATTACTTTACTGAGAGGGTAGTGGATGCATGGAATAGCCTTCCAGCTGAATTGGTAGAGGTTAACACAGTAAAGGAGTTTAAGCATGCGTGGGATAGGCATAAGGCTATCCTAACTATAAGCTAAGACTAGGGACTAATGAAAGTATTTAGAAAATTGGGCAGACTAGATAGGCCGAATGGTTCTTATCTGCCGTCACATTCAATGTTTCTACTATAGGGGAGTATTTGTGTAGAGTGCAATGTGGAGATGTATTTATGCGGAAGACAACGGATTTGTGTGTGTGTGAGAATGTGAGGCTGTATATGTGTAGTGTGACTATGTGTGAGAAGGTAGAGGTATATTTTGTGGTGTGTTAGTATGTGTGCAGTTTGAGTGTGGTGTTTTTATGGATTGTATGTCTGAATGTCCACACCCATCAAAAATAAAAACAGTCTCAGCTACAAAACAGATAAAAATAGGCCTCTGAATTGCAAAATTCAGTGAAAACCACACATTTTAACTGAAAATTGTAATTCGGGTATTCCAAGACTACTCACCTATCTTAAGTTTAAATATGAGGATACATCGTATGGCTATAATATGTTATATGTAATATTCCAGTACTGGTAGGTCCACTCCAAATGATACATCCATGTGTGGAAGAGAGGCATGCTTAATACAGAAACCCTGGTCTGGGTTCCAGGCAGTGGTGTATCCTGGTTTTGTGCTGCCCTAGGCACACAGTCAGACACATACACAGACACAAACAGTCAGACACAAACACACACACACACAGTCAGACACATACACAAACACACACACACACACACACAGTCAGACACATACACAGACACAAACAGTCAGACACAAACACACACACACATACACAGTCAGACACACACACACACAGTCAGACACACACACACATACACAGTCAGACACAAACACACACAGTCAGACACACACAGTCAGACACAAACACACACAGACACACACACACAGTCACACACACACACACACAGTCAGACACATACACAGACACAAACAGTCAGACACACAAACACACACACACACAGTCAGACACATACACACACACCACAAAACACACACAGTCAGACACACACACATTAACTTTTTATTTAATCCCCCAACCTCCTTACCCTTGGGAGTGCTGGGGGGGTCTCTCCCCTGTGGTCCAGTGGCTGCAGGGAGGGCGGACTGGCGCATGGGCGGCCGGCGAGATTTCCCATGAGCTCGGTGCTCAGAGGAGCTGGGAACCGGAAGATGACGTCATCTTCCGGCTCCCAGCCTCACTCTGCGGCGCGCGAGGGAGCTAAGCAGTCAGCTCATGGGAAGTGCTCCCTCACCGGCCGCCCGGGATGTCAGTTAGCCGCGAGGCTAACAAGGCATCTGCCCTGGGCATTTGGGGGGCGGCGTTTTTTGCCGCCCCCTGAAAAATGCCGCCCAAGGCAAATGCCTTGTTTGCCTCGCGGCTAATACGTCCCTGGTTCCAGGTAAATATTGGCAGCAAGAGAGTAGAGGTGTGCCCCCAAATGTCTCTCTATTTTTAAATGGAAGCGCAGGTAAGGAAATTACAGGGTTAGAAAGGGTCAGAAACAATTCCTTGCGCAGTTTAATAACTTGGCACTAATTTACTTCTAATTTGGCTCAACATAGGGTAATTTATGTAATAGGTAAATTCAACACAATTAATAATAATAATGATAATGTTAAGAATATTGGAATAATGATGATGATGATAATAATAATAAAAAGGTAGTCAAAATATATAAAGAGGCTGGCTGTGTTTGATAAATGGACTTGGAGCTTTTAAAACAGGGGATTACCCACCCATCCAAAAAGTGCATGCAAAATGAATTGGAAATGTGATTGGTAAAAACAGCGCAGGCAATTACTTACTTTAGAGCTATGATACTTAATTTTTAATTTGGGTATGGGTTTTAAGATTTGTTTCTTAAAGTAGGCCTTTATCAAAGGGAAGAAGATAAGTTTGACTATGCTGAACTGGTTAAAATAAAAATGTTTTTATTCTAATATATGTTTCGATGTTCTACCTATGGGATGTTCTACCTCTGGATGAGTATCCTCTGCAATAAAATATGTAAATAATTAAAGCATACTCCTCATACTACAACCTTAAATATTGGCTCAGAAACCCAAGTCCCCAGTTTTTCCCCAGGTGGTATACTGCAGAACACCTGAATCCGAGCTGGTTGAAGTTACGGAGTGTGGCGGACTGCCTGGTATCCTGGCTGGGTACCTCCGTTAAGAATGCTTCCTAGCTAGAACCGGTACACCCGTAGCGCTGCAGCCCCTGGATGCTATCTGAAGTTTTCCAGCAGAGAAACTTAATATATTTATTAAGGAAGTTGTGGCTTTTTTGGTGAAAGGGGATACAATGAAAAAAGGAACCTGTTTTTCAGTGCATCATAAGCTACTAGAGCTTGTTCATTGGGAATGGAAGAACCTTGAAAAAAGAGCTTTTATTTTCAACATTTTTAAGCAAATTTTCAGGTTACAAGACCGAGAATTGGGAAGAACTGCCTAACATAGATATGCAGCTCAACTATCTAAGAAAACTACCATCCTCATTGGTGAAGTGGCTAGTCTCAAAGATCCCATGTGCAAGCAAGCTGAAACAGCATTCCAGAGTAAAACTTAAATTGCCGGAGCTTCAGTTGCTAGAGCTCAAAACACCGTGTTGCATTCTTTGGAAGATTGTTTATTGGAAGATTCGGACAAAGAATTTAGTTATCTGCTCAAATATATTAGATTGGACAATTAATTGCTGTATAAAATGACTGAAGATATCCTGAAGCTGCCAGCCCGGAACATGAGTTTATCAGTGGTGGCCAGAAGGGTGATATGGCTTAAATCTTGAATGGCAGACACAGCTTCTAAGTCCGCTTTGTGCGAGCTTCCCTTTGAGAGACACAAGCTGTTTGGTTCTTCATTAGAATAGCTTATTAAGAAAATGCTCAACACTAAAAAGGCACTTTCTTAAGACAGAATATATAAATGGAATAGATAATGATCGTTTTCACAACTTTTCGCAACTTCTTCACTGTACCGTGATTCCAGGTATAGTGATAAAAAAGGCAACAGTAGGCAAGATGAGGAGAAAGAGTGGGAGGAACAGTACAAGCATTCATTCAACAATGGGAACATGCAACTCAAAATCTATGGGTGCTAAACACAATCAGAAAGGGATGCGAGATCAGATTTATAGAAAAACCCACTTCACAGTTCCTTTGTTCTAAAAAAGGCATCATCAGGAAGGTTCCAAAGCAACAAGAATTTCAGGGGTTTAATCAATGCTATTTCTCATACCACAATAAGACAAGACCTTTTGCCCTGTTCTGGATTTAAAAAGAAGGAACAAGTGAATACAGTATCAAAGATTCTGGATGGAAAAAGGAGACTACATGGTGAACTTGTATTTAAAGGATGCCTATCTACATGTCCCCATGGCAATAAGTTCAAGAAAATATTTTAGATTCACAATCAAAACAGGAAGGAGGACATTACGTTTTCCATTCAAAGCCCTTCCCTTCTGTCTGTCTACAGTCTTAAGAATTTTTACAAAAATGATTTTCACTTTGGCAGCTGATCTTCGAAAAAAGGGTATTTCTATTGCCCCTTATTTAGAAGATTGGTTTCTCAAAGACTCGAGTCTCCAACTTCAAAGGTATATCTGAACCACAATCCAGACATTGCAAGACCATGGATGGTTGATCAACAGTGAAAAGTGTCATCTATCCCCAACAACAAGAATTTTGTTGCAGGTCTCATACTGGATTCCAGGTCCCTTTCTATCTGTCTTCATCTCCAAAAGACCATGAAAACCAGGAAAGGGGTTTCTATCTTTCAGGTAAATATGGCATGCTCCATTAACATTTCTGTTTTTTTGGAGGATTCCAACTCCATGGAAGACACTTTAAGAATTAAGGAATGTACAGGATCACTATATTTTAATGTATTTTCTTGTAGCACATGATTTTATGGGAAAAGAAGATAGAAATAAGAGGAACCCATATGTCTAACATTAGTCTCGAGTTATTATTTTTGCATAAGCTTTTGAAATGATTTAAAGGGACACTATAGTCACCTGAACAACTTTAGCTTAATGAAGCAGTTTTGGTGTATAGAACATGCCTCTGCAGCCTCACTGCTCAATCCTCTGCCATTTAGGAGTTAAATACCTTTGTTTATGAACCCTAGTCACACCTCCCTGCATGTGACTTGCACAGCCTTCCATAAACACTTCCTGTAAAGAGAGCTCTATTTAGGCTTTCTTTATTGCAAGTTCTGTTTAATTGAGATTTTCTTATCTCCTGCTATGTTAATAGCTTGCTAGACCCTGCAAGAGCCTACTGTATGTGATTAAAGTTCAATTTAGAGATTGAGATACAATAATTTCTAATTAGTGGGGTAATAGCTGCTTGATCCAAGGAGACATCTGACTGCTATTTTGGGGTCAAGAAGGAATTGTTTCCTAGTTTGTGGCAAAATTGGAAGTGCTTCAGACCAGTTTTTTGCCTTCTTTTGGATCAACAGCAACAACATTTGTGAGGAAGGCTGAACTTGAGGGACGCAAGTCTCTTTTCAGCTATGTAACTATGTAACTATGTAACTATGTAATATTTAAGGTAAATTACATCTGTTTGTAAGTGAAACCAGTTTTTTTTTTCATGCAGGTTCTGTCAATCATAGCCAGGGGAGGTGTGGCTAGGGCTGCATAAACAGAAACAAAGTGATTTAACTCCTAAATGACAGTGAATTGAGCAGTGAGATTGCAGGGGAATGATCTATACACTAAAACTGATTTATTTAGCTAAAGTAATTTAGGTGACTATAGTGTTCCTTTAATACTTTTGGATAAATGTTCAAACTGACTTCATAGTGTGAAAAAATATTTTATTATTTAGATTTTTTTTTTAAAATATATTTTGGTATATTTTTATATGTGATATATTTTTCATGTTGTAATATTTATGAAATCATGACATGGGCAGGTGCAGGTAAAGCTGTGTGTCACGTATTCCCTTATTCTACCCATTAATTACTCCAGTGAAAAAGAGTAATAGGTGAACAGATGGAAAGCTAGTAAGCCCACATCTCTTCTAATGTGTATGATAATAACGTGCAATTTAACTCAACTATATCACTATGGCCAAATCTCAGTTTATCTAATTTGGAATAATTTTGGAATTAGGTCTGCTGATTTTGGAGGTTCATACATTATGGAGGTTCATTTTAACATGCAAATTACCATAACAGAGCTCCACAACTTAGATTTTAGCTAGCTTGTGTTCCCGTTGAGCTGTTAACCTTTCAAGGTATCAGATGCTTACAAAAGATCCCTGGAAAACATACTGTAAGAAGCTATAAAAAAAATTCCAGTGGCTAATAACAAAGATGTGAATGACACATTCTAATTAAGTCCACAGGGTTCATGAAATTCTACTAATAGATCCACCAAGGTATTCTTTATAGTAAACTCCTTCACTGTCACCTTGTCTCACAGATAATTATACTGCTCCTGATGGCATCAGTTGGAGTTGTGAGGCATTGTGAAGGTATTATTTTTACCATTTCCTGGCAGGTGTAACATTAGCAGCAGAATGTTATATTTTCAGATTTTTTTACTTCATCCCAAATTTTTATTTTTATCTACCTGTAAGACTGTTCTCTTTGATCTTTTCATTGTGGGAATTTCAAGATGGAGAATAAAGTACATATACCGTGAGAAGAACTGTACAGCACAGATATGTTTTGCAAGTTCTTCAACAAAGTCTAAATAGTTGTGTTATTATCACAATTTGTTCTTTACACAGGGTCAAAAAGGCCACTGAGTTGGCACCTTTTACGATTGACTTTTTTTTACAAAAATAGAAGATATATGTGTGTGAGAACCCCATTACATTATCGTATACAAATGGTCTAATCCACATGGACATACTAGAAGGTTCCCTCACCTTGAAAGATACAGCAACCCTATAAAATGTTTTGGTTTTCTTTCCTCTCTGTACTTATGCGTTCAGTTTCTCCTGAATCGCCATTTATCTCCGTTTTGGGTGATCAGTGACTTTTCCGAATTTCTGAACTCTGAAACACTATATGGACAAATCATAAAGCAAGCAAAACAGATCGTGGACAAGTCATTTTGTATGATTCATGATTTGGAGTTCTATCCATTATGTCCAAAAAAAGATAATTAATGTAAAAAAAGTTAATTGATGGTTAGGGGACAGCCATTAAATGTAAATTTTATTCACAGATCAAGTGTGGAAGTAACCATATAGAGGGGGGAAAAGGATGAGCAGTAGAAATAAATCTACATTTAAATGAATCGATAAGTCTAGTTGTGAGTTCACTCTCTGTGTCTGTTACATATTCATCAAACTCTTAATCTTACCAGAAAAAATATGTTCAAATATAACACACGTGCTCCCCACAGGTAAAAGTAAAATAAATCAAACTTATTACCAAATGTATGATTGTAAGAAGCCCCCTCAGATCTTCTTAATACAAATATAAAAGATACAATCTACAAAAAAGAATAAACAAGAAAGTATATAGTGCAATAAATTGAAACACCAAAATGTGCGCTGATAAGGTTGCACTCACAAGATGAGAGGACATTATGGGCATATAACGATCCTGAATTTGGACGGACAAAAGGAGTGTCTCTCCCTTTTTAAAGGTGAAGCAGAAGACTCCTTTTGTCCGTCCAAATTCAGGATCGTTATATGCCCATATTGTCCTCTCATCTTGTGAGTGCAACCTTATCAGCGCACATTTTGGTGTTTCAATTTATTTCACTATATACTTTCTTGTTTATTCTTTTTTGTAGATTGTATCTTTTATATCTTAATCTTACCAGACTGAAAACTGAAGATGTGAGTTGGAAAAGTCTTCCAATTCAAGTAATTTTGGCAAAATTGTACCATTTGTATTTTAACAGGGTTATTTTCTAAAGTTAGAATTCAAACTGAATTCAGAGTGACGTCTAATCATTAAGGTCAAAATAGCTGAAATGGAAAATTCTCGAAGTCAGTGTTCTGTCTCTAGGACAGAGAGATAAACCTTCCTGCTCCATAAACTTCAGATACCATATTTCTTTGATCTCAAATTTATTAGAACAAGCCAGGTGAAACTACAAATGGTAGAAATAAACATCAATCAGTACAGTATTGCATACAACAAAGAAACAATGATCAATAATACAGGATAACATAACAAGAACTCACTTTTTAAGCACTCTAAGGGGTGATGGTTAGAGATGAGAAGTACATGACTTGCTGTTTACTGTATCTTCCCAAAATGGAGGCTGATACACTTCCTGTACAAGTTCTGCCCATAATGCTGTGCTTTCTAACAACTTTATTTAATTTATTTACTGAGTTTACAATATATGCAGAACTAGAGCTATACTAGCTGGTGTAAGTAAAGGAACCAGACATGTTATTCTAAACAACAAAACACAAATACACTGAATAAAGTCTGGAGGACAAAACACTCCCCGCTTGACGTTATGTGAGTCTTCTGCAAAAAACAACAGAACAAGCTCAGCCACTGGTCTTAAAAATACTTTGGCCTCATTCTGCTGGAAGATCTTGACTTCGACTTTACGGATGCACTTATCCTCGCTTGGCAATACTCTGGTGATCAGACCTAACGGCCACTTATTCCTTTGTGCCTGGCAATCTCCCATGAGTACAACATCAGTAAAAGGCGGATCCATGCTAAGTCTGTCAGATGGTAAATTGGCCATCTATTGTGTCTGTAACGTTCCGCAAAGTTTATGGCAGATAACACACTTGAAAAGGAACTTGCTCACATATCTCTTAGCTCCAACTATCCACAGTCCAGCAGCTTGTAAAGCTCCTTCGGTAAACAGTTGGCCCTGGTGCTTGGTTTGGTCATGGTAGTGTTGAATGAGTAAGTAGGCAATATGATGGTGGCCTGGGATCACTAAAGGATGTTTCTCTGAAAACTCTAACTTGCCTTCTTTTAAACGGCCTCCTTCTCTCAACAGACCTTTTTCATCCAGGATTGGATCAAGTTTCTTCAAACGCTGTCTTTAGGAACTGGTTTCTGGTTAACAATACAGTTGTTTTCTTTGGCGAAGACTTCTCTCTGTACAACAGATATTACCCAATTTTTAGCTTGTTCTAAGTCAGTTGCTGTGTAGACTTTTTCACAGTGATGCCAACCTCTGCAGTTGTCATGAGTTGGTGGCTCCTTTTTGTAGGACTGAACTATGTGGATTAGGCAAGTGATAGCTTGAACTAGTGACTTCCAGGTAGAGAACCTGCTAAACCGGTGGGGTTTAAACTGGTTGAGAGAAGTTGTTGTGACTGAGGTAGAAACCTGAGGACAGATTTCCTGATCCTTGACTACATTGATTAGATTAAATGTGGCAAAGTCATTAATGTTGCAGTCGGGACTGCGCAGAAAGGTGGGACCTGTGAACCATGAAGTACTTTCAAGATGGCTGGCTGCAACAGATCTGGTTGCTAGGTCTGCAGGATTGTAGTCTGTAGGCACAAAATTGAGCTGTTCACTGAATGCATTTCGCAGTTCTTTGGAGAGATATTTACCATTGCTGGAATCTGTCACCTCTTTGGCTTCTTCAAGTTGTTCCTTGAGAATGTTGACAAGTGCTTGAGCATGAGTCTGCTCCTCGTTGGCTTTTTCAAGTTCACTCTTGTTCATAACTTCCAGGAAGAGCCCATCTTCAATTGACATTGCTTCCTGATTGTCCTCCATTGCTCTCCTGAACACTGTGCATCCTAAGTCGTCTTGGTCCGTCATAGATATTGCTGTCACAGAGGGAACTTAGAAGTGGAAGAGGCACAGGGTTGCTGTGTGGTAGCTCCTTTGTGAGGATGCGATTTTGGCAGGGCTGGAAGAGAGAAGGACGACCATTCTCTAGTGTACTAGTCAGTAAGTTATTAACAGATACCGGTTTGTGTGCGCTCCCCAGGCAAACATTGCCTATAATGACCCAACCAAGATCAGATTTTTGGGCATATGGAGCGTTGTGAGGACCATTAATCTGCTTTCTTGCTTTGTGGGCTTGCAAGATATCCCTCCCTAGGAGTAAGATTATCTGAGCCAGATCATCTAGTTCTGGTATGAGATGTGCTATGTGATTCAGGTGAGTCTGCTACATCTAGTGTAGGGATCTCAGATTTGTTGTCTGGGTTCTGATTGCACTCTATTATGGTCTTACCATCCATAGACTCGATTTGTAGAGCGTCAGACTTCAGTGCACTGTGAAGTGATTGCTATTGTGTCTGTACTAGAGTCTTTGGCTCCTTGTTACTATGGGCAGGTGGGAAGGTTCTTCGAGCTGGCCCTGGGTGCAGAGCTGTGTTATGATCTGTGCTGGCGCACTCTGTACACTTGACACTGACCTTACAGTCCTTGGCAAAGTGTGTTGATGAAGAGCAGCACTTGTAACAGGTGTTGTCACAATTCTTGCTACACTTCCCAACAGAATAATGGAAGTCTTTCTAGCCTGGAGATCTCTTCTACATCTCTTGTTCTCAATATATAATAAATTATAGCTCATTCACCACATGGGTATTGTGAGTTTAGAAGAAGCTGTATGTATTAGCTGAGTTATCAAATTTGGAAAATTTCTGCAACCTATTTTTCCAGCTTTGCTATTTTTTTTTTTACAATTTACAATTTTCTTTATTTTTCAAGTTATTTCCAATAAGGAAAAATAAACAACAACAGCAACAACAAAAAAAAAAAAAGGGGGACTACAGAAAAAAGAAAAAGGGGTTTAGGGTACAATCAGTAGTGTTACATTGTTTCATCATATACTCATCATACAATGTTATGCTATACTCGTACTACATTTAAATTCATTCTATAATGTATACATCCTGACCACATTTATTTTATTTTCCCTGATGAATACTGGTGTGTCCACTATAAAGTTCCCCTCAGGAAAAAAAAAAAAAAAAAAATATTCTCTCCTCTCTTCCTCTCCGGTCTTCATATGTTTAGGTTATAATCACAATAAAAGCTAATATTTAATTTAGCTGCTTAATGTTGTCAAAATACATTAAGTTAGATCAAGTGTTAAATTAAATTAAATGTCCTGCTTATTATATATGTCTTATGTTCAAGCCCAACCAAGATAAGTACAAAGACTCATTTTAACACCTCATATACGCTCAACGTATATAATATGCCACCGCTCACTTGTATTACAAAGGTTCAATCCCGAAGGGCTGGGCCATTTCGTTTATTTCTACTGCGTTGGATTCTAAGTAATATTTCTGATAGTAACCATAGAGAAAATAAGTTTAATTTATCATATCCTATACTAAATACATACTCCACATATCTATTAAACTTATTTTGTTATTATCTTTGTATATAAGTTTTCCAACAATTAGCTACTTTTAAGCTTAACTTCCCGCTTTTAGTCTGATCCCACATGATAAGCTCATAATCTATAGTCAGAGACATTAATGTTTTGATTTCATCTATTGTGGGTAAGCTTGTAGTCTTCCAGTTTCTCGCTATAAAGATTGAGACTATAGATAATAATAAAAAGATTAATTTACGCGTAGCTTTAGGTATATGGTCCGGAAAAGCTTTGAGAAGTAGCATTTTCGGTGTGTGGTCTAGCTTATAAGATGTCACCTCTTGGATCATTATTTCAACCTCTCTCCATAAGCTATTAACTCTTTCACATGTCCACCAAATATGAAGCATAGTTCCTTTATGAGACTGGCATCTCCAACATATATCTTGTGCATCAGAGTACATTGCATGAATACGAGTAGGTACCATGTACCATCTGTATAAGATTTTCCATGCTATTTCAAAGTGTCCTATACATGAAGACATTCCCAAATGTGCCGTAAAAATGTTCTTCCATTCATCTTCTGATATAATTTCTTGAATATCAGATTGCCAATCTATCATAAATTTTGGTATTACTGTTTCTCTTGAATTTATTAGAATATTATAGCAAAGTGATAGTACTTTCCTAGGTGGAGTTAATGCTATGCACATCTCTTCAAATTTCGTGACTAACGTTCGGGTTGTTCGGTGTCCTGCATATAGATTATTATTGGCCAAAAGACCTTTAATCTGCCAATATGCAAATTTAAATTGTGGCGGAAGTGTAAATTCTGATTGGAGAGTCGGAAAAGACTTTAACCCCTCTATAGTATAAAGTTTAAAAAAATGTGTAATTCCTTTTCTATGCCATTGTGAATAAGGAAATGTTTCGTTACAGCTATACAAACTTTTTATGGGGGTTGCCAGTGACCATGGGTGCCCTGAACATAAACTTCCTCTATTACCATCCCAAATTTTAAATAGAAGTCTTGTCGGATATAATATGTCAGAGGTTACTTTCCGTTTTTGTGAAGGGAGCCATATTAAAGAATAAAAATCTTGTGTTCCACAACAATGTGCTTCTATTGCTGCCCATTGGGGAGTATATCTTTGTGGGTTAATAGAGGCTATATTCTTTAAGATTGCAGCCGAGTAGTATATTTTCAAATTTGGAAACCCCATACCCCCACTTTTCACTTGTCTCATTATTAAACCTTTTGAAACTCGGGGATGCTTCCCACCCCAACTAAACCGTAGCAATATAGCTTGTAAAGATGTAATAAATGTTTGTGGAACCTTAATCTGTAATGATCTGAATAGGTAAAGTATTTTTGGTAAAATTTGCATCTTAATTGCTGTTATTTTACCTATCCATGATAATGATACATTTCCCCAGGATTTCAGTTGGCTTTCTGTATCTCTGAATAATTTTTTATAATTAGCTGAAAATAAATCTTTTTCTTTTTTAGTAAATCTGATTCCCAAGTAAAGTAGGTAATCTTCCCTCCAATCATAATGATAATCCAATTTAAGTCTATCCTCTTTAAATTTGGGAATATTAAAACACATTGCTTGCGATTTACTTGTATTGAGCTTATAATACGAGTTTTGGCTATATAAATATAATTCTTCCTTTAAATTTGGTAAAGAAATATGTGGCTGAGTAATTGTTAACAAGATATCGTCTGCATAAGCGTTAAGTTTATATTCGCTCCGCCCTATTTGAACTCCCTGTATATCTTCATTTTGCCGTATAGCTGTAAGTAAAGGCTCTAAAGCCAGAACATAGAGCAACGGCGATAAGGGGCAACCCTGACGTGTTCCATTAGTAATATTAAACGGTCTTGAACAAAATCCTGAGGTCAATACTGTCGCTGTGGGATTACTGTAAAGAGCTTTAATAATTAAAAGAAAAGAAGGAGGAA
Source organism: Pelobates cultripes (assembly GCA_933207985.1). Classification (NCBI taxonomy): domain Eukaryota; kingdom Metazoa; phylum Chordata; class Amphibia; order Anura; family Pelobatidae; genus Pelobates; species Pelobates cultripes. Next base: position 284,729,829 of record OW240915.1, on the reverse strand, counting down.
ATTTATATGCCTTCAATGTTTCACATAAAAAAGTCCAATTCAAACGGTCAAAAGCTTTTTCAGCATCTAGAGATAATACAACACTTTCCTGCTTGAATGATTTTACAAAATGGTAAATATCTAATACCTTCCGTGTATTATCTGACCCCTGTCTACCTGACACGAATCCCACTTGATCTGTATGAATTAAAGTAGGTAAAATAAACTTTAATCTTTCCGCATATATTTTAGCATATATTTTGGCGTCTATATTCAATAATGAAATTGGTCTAAAATTTTGACAGACCGTGGGGGGTTTCCCTAATTTTGGAATAGTAATTATTTGTGCCGCTAGAAATTCTGTAGGGAATTCCCCTGCCTTAGTGCCTTCATTAAAAAAATAGGTCAATGGGTCGGCCAAGGATTCTTTAAATAGGGTATAATACAGGTCGGAAAAACCGTCAGGTCCTGGTGCTTTCCCTTTGGCCATGCTCTTTATTTGTTGGATTACTTCTTCCCTTGTAATAGGAGCTGTAAGCTGCGCCGTTTGTGAATCGTTTAAAGTAGATAGATTTAATTTATCCAGATATTGACCTATTCCTCTAGGGGTAGGTTTAGGGAGATTTTTTTGGTCTTTCAAGTTATACAATAACCCATAAAAAGCTGCAAATTCTTCACAAATCAACTTTGGTTGAATAATTTTTTGTCCTGTCTTAGAAAATATAAATGGAATTCTAGACTGGGTTTGTTTATCGCGGAGTCTCTGTGCAAGTACTCTTGTAGCTTTATTACCCATAGAGTATGATGTCGCCTTAAATTTTTTCAAAGCGATGTTAGTTTGTCGTTGATGGATTTCATTAATATCATTTTGTATTTGTTGAATACTATCTTGTAAAGATGCGGATGGTCCTGCCTGATTCTGTTTATGGAGATCTTGAAGTTTCTTTAAGAGATTCAACCTAACTGTTTGATTAGACTTTTTGAGATATGAAGCTCTACTAATAAATAAACCTCTTATTACAGGTTTATGCGCTAACCATAATGTTATAGGGTTTATATCTCCGCAGTTATTTATATCAAAATATTGGCATATTTCTTGTTGAATTTTATCCAAGAATATAGGGTCATTTAATAACTGATCGTTTAGTCTCCATTTGCTTCTATTTGTATAATTATATTGATCCTTTAGGCTAAGTATAACTGGATTATGATCTGATTCTATCGATACTCCAATCTCACAAGATTCAACCTGTGCTAAATATGAGCTATGCATATAAAAACCATCTATACGGGAATATGTGTTATGAACTGGGGAAAAAAGCGTATATTCTCTAGTATTAGGATGAAATGTTCTCCAAATATCGTAAAGTCCATAACCTGTTAGAATTTTATTAAGAGTATTGCATTCCTTATGTAAGGATGACTTCCTTTTCCTTGAATGTTTTGCTGTTGAATCCATATTAGGATCTAAAATATGATTAAAGTCTCCCATAATAATTGTAATGCCAGTTTGCATTTCAGTTACCTTATTCATAAGTGCGCGCATAAATTTATTTTGGTTCACATTAGGAAAGTAAGCATTCACTATAGTGTATGTGATATTATTTATTATGCAAACTAAAATAAGAAATCGACCTTCTGGGTCTGTATATGTTACTATCTGTTCAAAAGATAATCGATAACTGAATAAAATTGATACACCTTTAGTTTTCTTGGGGGATGTTGCATGATATTGAATTGGAAACTTCTTCAAGTTTAATATTGGTTTAGAGTTGTGTTTAAAATGAGTCTCTTGTAAACAAATTATGTCAGCTTGTGATTTCCAAATCTCTTTAAGAATCATGAATCTTTTATGAGGTACATTAAGTCCTCTAACGTTATGAGAATAAATTTTCATTTTCCCTTTTTCCTCTCTTTTTCCTTTCCCTTTCTTTTTAAGCAGGTGGGTTACAATTAAAACCTATGAAACAGGAAGGCCGGAGAAGAGAGAGAGAGAGAGAAAAAAAAAAAAACAGGAAAAATTCAGAAGTTAGTCTGTACAGCGCTGTGCCGGGCCGCACTGTACGCTATACAGTACCACCTGAATATGACTTATGGATAGATTAAGTCTAGACAACAAAATAATACTTAAATAAGTGTCAGAATATCCAAATGACACTTCTTGGGTGGGGGGTAATGTGAACGGTTAGAGCTATAGGGGCGGCTACGCTGAGCTCTTCTATGCATAAATGTCCCAAAAATTTAGATTATATATTTCCAATAATAAAAAAATAAAAAAAAATAAAAAATAAAAAAAACCCAACCACTAAAATGCAGAGATAATTCTTATGTCGTAATACTTCGTCTTAAGAATAGGATTTGAACTTACCTATTCCTTGTTTTAAACTTATGATTCTATGCTTCTCTGATCTTAAGCTTAAGAATATACACCTATATGTCTTCATTTATAATGATAACATATTGCTTAATAGCTTTAATATTAATAAACATTAGTGGTATAGGTCAGCATAACATCCTGCTTTTCCAACAAACATTTTATCAACGCAACAAATTATTTAGGTAGCACCTCAGTTTACCACTTATATTAACATATATCTAAACCATACTGTTATATCTTTATGGATTCTGGTATCTGTTGGTTGGTATAAACCTTAAATTATTAATATTCAGTCTCCACCCATGTTTTCTCAAAATTCATATGTATAATAAGGTATAATTTATAAAGAGTATACACCTTAATAGCAGCTACACAAATTATCTCAAATCTATCTTGCCTACTATCTGCGCCTCCCCATCCATTCCTCTTCCTATTATTAAATAATAAGGCCTGTACAGATAAATAAATATCAAATTACCATAAGCGTGTTAAACTGATTATACATATGTCTTAATAAAATTTAAATAATATCTCTCCCGGGTGAATTAAACTCATTAATCAATAATCCCAGTATCCTTATAAACCTTATTTAGTGTATTTAATCCTTCACTAGTATATCTGTTTAACCTCTATTGATTAAATTATTAACAATCATTATATTAGGGTATAACTTCATAATTTTAATATTAATCCACATGTTCAATCCACATGTCCAATCTATTCCATTATAAAATAAATAAATAAATAAATAAATAAATTAAAAAAAAAATAAAAAAATAATGAAATATAGATAATACCTCTTATGCTGTGTTTGTATCTAAATAAATAATCTCTTAACTCCTTCACTGATATATATATATATTTGACATATGTGGATTAATCCTTTTAATCAGTATATCAACATGTAACATGTTAATTCATAACTTTAGTATCAATCCACATATTCAGTCTATTCTGTTCCCAATTAATTTATTAATATACCAGTCTAGGTTAAATAATATATAAACAAAAGATAGCAGTAATAACAGTGATAATGTCATATCATTAGTTCATATTGGGTTATATTTGTCTAATTGAATAATTAATACTGCTAATATCCTTTGTTATCCCTTGCAGCAGTATCTTGTTCATTATTATTACTGCTTTAATAATATAAAATTACATATCCTCACTCTGAAGCAAATAATTAATAGTTAATAATAATTGATAATTAGAACTATAATGGGTTTTCTAGTCTGATCAGTACAACTAACCCCATTAATTAAACCATTAAAAGTTATCAGCTTACACATACAAATAACATTACATGTGTTTTGCAAATAGTAAATAATAAGATAAATAAGTAACTTGCGGTCTTATAGTTCACTCTTCAAGTTGCTCCTTAATCCTCAATTACCTGCTCCAGAGAGAGAGAAAAAAAAAAAAAAAAATATTCATTTCAAATCTAAATTCATTTTTTTTTTAAATTCCTTATAAATCCAAGTTCTTTTGGTTCTTTTTAATTCTTTTTAATTCTTTTTAGGTCTGAGTACGCGGCCTTCTTCTCGTAAATTCGTGCTGTAGTCTTTATCTTGTTCATGGTGTAGGTGTATCTTCCATTTCTGCAGCAGCTCCACACCTTCTGCAGGAGAGGTCAATATTATATTTCCCTCTTCTTTAAGAATAATGAGCTTAACTGGATACCCCCATCGATAAGGTATATTGTTACTTCTAAGGGATTCTGTAATATCCTTGTAGGTACGTCTGCGTCTCATAGTCTCTGCTGATAAATCCGAAAATAGAGAAATTCCTCTAAATCTCTCCGATATCTCTTTTTTATTTCTATGAGCTCTTAAAATCAGCTCTTTAATGTTAAAAAAGTGAATCCTTACGAGGACATCTCTAGGTATGGTAGAGGAAAGATGTTGTGGCTTTGGTACTCTATGCACACGATCTAATACTAGCTTTTCGATTGGAGTGTCTGGTAATAGACTTTGGAAGAATTCTATAACATATGTTGTTAAACTTTGTGCACTTATTTCTTCCAATATACCTCTTAGTCGAACATTATTTCGTCGTGACCTGTCTTCCAGGTTCATAATTTTTAGTTCTTGAGAGGCTATTCGCTCCTCTAATCGCTCAAAGTGTTTTCCAGTCTCAGTACATGAAATCTGTAAATTAGTCTCCACACTATGTGTGCGTGCAGCTAACTCTGTCAGGTCTCTCTTAACCTCAGAGATAGCATCTGAGAACGAAGACTGCATTCTACTAACAACATTATCAAGCATAATTTGCAATACCCGCTGTGTAAGTGGAGCCTCCGTGCTTACATACTCGTTTTGCTGTTCCATTAATTGCTCCATATCTGTGAACTCCACATGGTCTTGGGGCATGTATTCAGCTTGCCTTACTGGTTTAGCCGCGAAAAAAGCTGACTTGTCTCTAATCTCTGCAGCCTTCTTAGTTCGTTGAGCCGCCATAATAGTCAAGCAGACCAAAAGGATCCAACGGGCTGGCTAAGCCAAAAGAGCCAAAAGAGCCGGATAGAAACTGGATAAGCTGGACAAGCTAGTTGAACTGAGTAGCCGGCCGGCTATACCCTCCGTAGTGGACCGCTTAAACTGAGTAAACTGAGTAAACTGAATAAACCGGAACAGTCGGTAAATCAAGCCAGTCACAACTACAATAGGGCTGCCTAAGGTCGCCCAGGATTCCAATTCCAATTCCAGCAGGATTACAAAACAGGGACTTATTTCCCCTTAGCAGTCGTGTAAGCCCGAGCCCGAGCCGCCCAAACTCGCTTAGCTCGCCGCCGCTCCGCTCAACATCCGGTCACGCCCCCATGCACATACATTTTTGCTATTTTTGACTAAAAGGTTCAATACTTTTTCAGTTTGTCACAATTTCCTATTTTAAGGCATTGATTTAATATTTTTGGATAAGATTTTGAAATGATGAGTTTATACATATATATATATATATATATAGATTTATATTTGTAGTCAGGGACAATAAGCCGAGTAATAGTGATGTTAGAATAATTAGGATTAGGTACAAGTCGGTTGAGGTGTGCCTAAAGAGGGCCCACCAAATAAATGGCTTGTATAAGTGGAGTGGTGGGTAAGATGAACCCAGCGTTAACAGTCCAGTGAGAGGGGTGGCCCGTGTTTATATAGCCGGGTAACCCTTCCCACAATTACAGGCTACGCCTTTCTATTTGTAGTCGGGGACAATAAGCCGAGTAATAGTGATATTGGAATAATTAGGATTAGGTACAAGTCGGTTGAGGTGTGCTGGGACCGACGTCCGGGCAGGACTGTAAATAAAGAGGGCAAAAAGTTGAATGAATAAACATATGAATACGTGTTGATGATACATAACTAAAAACCTTAAACGTCTTCCACCAATCTCTCGCTTTTTGAGAGATGTTATAGCGGAGTCTATATCCCAGTGTTCGGTTATGTGTACTGGGGTATTACTAAAGGCTGGAAAGTAGTTCCCTACTATGAGATTGACTTACAAAATGCTGAAGAGTGGTGTACGAGTTACGGAAAAGTCTTGACGTGTGCAATGCAATTTAAAGTGGTGAATGTATTTTGGGGGAAATACAGGGGGGGAAATCCTGCTTACACTTAGTTTATGAGACGTAGTATGAGGTAATAGAGAACGTGTACTTTAACAGCCGTGCTAATAGAGTTTAAACCCTACGTCAACTGGCGTCTAGGTTAGTGCCAAATGGCGAAGAAATTAGCTAACCAGGCCAGGGATAGGTGAGGCCATACTAAATGCCAAGTGGCTTTGAGAGGCTCTAGCTATGAAGTTGGCCGAGGGACTGAGGCCACTGAAAGGAGTGGCAGGAATGTGGCCTCTCTGTGACACTTAAAAGCTTCAATATGAGTGGCCATGACAGGTGAGGCCCTATCTAATAACCTGTAGAGGTTGAAGCAAGGCTCTAACTATGAGTTGGGTGAGTGGGCGATTACCTCCGTTTGAGGATGGGAGTTGGCCTCACGGGGCAGGATAACCTTTAAACTAGATTAAGGCCAGCGCCTTTACAGCCATTTGATCTATCTCTAAGGAATGTAGGGGAAAGGAAGCGTAACGAATATAAGGAGGGTATATAGAACGTACGTACATGGCCCAATTAGTGTGGTTCATAATGAGAATGGATTCTTATAGAGAGGAACCTAATGACACTATGGGAACGTTAATGGGAATGCGTCCAGTATGGTGTAAGAGTTAATGGAGATAAGGTCACAACATACCTGTGTTGTGTTGAGGACTAAGACATCAACAACAGGGCGAATTGTATAGATAGTAGAATCGAGGATAACAAGAGAACAAAATATGTATGACCTTAGTCCCATCAACATGTGGATAGGAAAGATAATTAAACTTGTTGAATCTATGTGTGAGTTCCCGCTGTGTGACCTTCCGTAAGAAGGACCAATGTTATGTGTGAGAGTATGTTGTACATATATTTTACTAGCAGGAAACAAGCTTAGGAGATCCAGCAAGTTTCTGAGGCTGGGGTAATGTATGCTGACAGAGGGTGGTGTAGGAAGAAAAATAAGTGGCTTGCTCCAGTGAGAGGTTGAAATGGAGTTGTAGTGGAATGCCTGTGGTGGGCCGTATGTAACGTATGAGTGGCAGCCTAGTGAGGGCTGTATGTGGAGATGTTGTTGTGGCAGGCTGTATGCCAAATGAAAATCTTATGCCGTATGTGAGTGCCCAATAGAGGGCCGACAATTGTGTCGTGCTGCATAGCTCATGTAGGACTGAGATATGATAGGGTTGTAGAACCCCTAGTATGCTGTAAATTACGTAAGAGCTGGGTAGCAGGGTAATGGCTATATGAGAAGTAATAATTGTACGTATCACAATGTAAGTGGCATGGTAACACCAGATTATTGAAATTACGCTGAATCGCAATAGCCTAATAAGAGATGTAAGGATTAAGTACGTAATGGGGGATACTGTAACCTCCTGAGAATATGGCCAGGTGTATGCCACTTAGGGAGAGTTGTGAGTAGATTAGCAGAGTGCTCATATGTGTGCAGTAAAAGGAATAGCAGATGCTTAACTGATAAAACACAGTTGAACAGAGGTTGTGATTTGTGAAATAGCTAAATATATGCCTATGGTTGAACCCGGATGTAATATCGCTTAGCGCCAAGACAAGGGGTTGGAAGTGGACATAGTAGCCCACTGAGGACATATGAAGCGTGTTGCAAGGAGTAGTGAGGGCCTTGCGTAGGGAATGTGCACACAATGCAGAGAGAAGGCCCAAATTGAGTCCTGGGGTACAGGGTGGACATGAAAATGCTGCGTAACACACATCAGGAGGGGGAGAGATGATTTGTAAGTCAAAGGATCAGTAGGGTTGGGGGGGAGTTACAGGTTGTTAGGAGAAGCTTATAACATAGGTATGATAGATATGAGGCAGTAGCATACCCTGCGGTGTAACTGATGATGCTGAAAAAGTCGGCATCGTAAACATATAGGGATTGAGAACACCTATATTGATATAATACATACCTGCTGAGTCCAAAAGACCTAATGACAGGTATAACTTGATACCAGGAGTCTAGTCCGAGACCTCTAGAATGCTCAGACTTCTAGAATGCCTCTAGTGCTGATGTGAGACCGTAATGGCCATTAACCATGTTTGTAGGGGACATAGTATTAGGCCATGTGATAGCTGAACTCATGTTTAAGCTTAAACTCGGTTGGTATGTGAAGTTCTACAATTTAAGAGTGTAGAAAATGAGGTATTATGGTAATGGCCGTAAAAATTACTTGACGGGATTACTCAAATCATGATGAAAGCAGTGGATTAATAAACATGTATACATAGTACGCACACAAGAGTAAGGTTGAAGTAACTAATTGCTAGAGTAACTGCTGAATTGTAGGGACATACAACAGCGTATATAATGATATTACTTTGACTGAATAACTAAAATTCTGAAGGACTGCATATATGTAACACGTGATTACTGATTTCAAGTGGAACATGTGGATAAATACATTGTAGCATGTGTATGAGCAAACAAAGGTTTACACAATTAGAATTAATTGAAACTAGTTTGGCATAGAATGAGCGGCAAGATGTAGCCGAAATGTGCAAGCGACTGTCGAAATGGCTGGAGTGAATTTGTCTGAATGCGAATGAGTGCAGTAGATCGAAGGCTGTGCAGGTGCATGGGACTGATGTAAGCAGGGGTAAGTGTGCATAAATGACAGTGTTTCAAGCCAAATGTGCAGCTCTGTGTCAGAGGGCTGTGACCCAAAACTCACGGTTTGTAATGTCATGGCTGAAAAAGGTGTTCCAGGGGAGCTGTCGGCAGAAAGCTTTGGCGGGGGGTGGGGGTTTGAGGGGGGAGGCTCGTGAAACCAAAGGAGCTGACCCATGTGGGGAAACGGAGCTGAACCAGTTAGCTGAGCGAGTGGTGGAACTTAAAGCCCGGGAAGGAGACACTCTTCCACAATTGGGCGCAGTGTAGGGACCGGCTTGGCGGTGTTAGGAGCTCTGGAGGCCGGTCGCCTTGGGTCGGGAGTGCACGACGAGCGCTCTAACCACGGGATACCCGGCAGCGATGCAGAGGAGCGCGGAGGTCACGAACTGGAACCGGAAGTAGATAGTGTCGGTATGAACCTAGTCCAGTGTGAGGGGTGGCCCGTGTTTATATAGCCGGGTAACCCCTCCCACAATTACAGGCTACGCCTTTCTATATCGATATATATTTTAAATGTATTTTTTTATCTAAAATCATTTGAAAAGCTTATGCAAACATATTAAATTGAGGTCTTAATGAGTAAATCACTGCATTATATAATAAATGTTATATATTTAATAATTATGAACTCACAATTAAAAATGCATGTAGGTATATCTGAATGTGGTCACATCCTTATCTCCATTCATAGTGCAGTAACTGAGACAAAGCAGTCATGTGTGCAGTTGTTCCTAATTATTTATCAACCTCCTTTATGCATTTTGTAGAAATGCTCATTACAGGTTGAGCAAGAATGAGAAGAATGAGAATTCCTCTAGAATGTTCAATACCGGTTGAGAGAGAATAAGAATTCCTCTAAAATGTCCATTAAAGGTTGAGAGAGAAAGAGAAGTCCTCTAGAATGATCTTCTATTCAATATTGTCCATCTAGTTTTGTCTTGTTTTCATGCATGGTGCATATCTCTAGTCTTTCCTTGTTCTCCTAGTTTGGTCTTGTTTTCTTGTATGGTGCCTTGCCTTGCTTCAGTACTGGATACATCCCTGCTGCAGAGCCTCCCTATTCAGCTCCTTTGAGGTCTGCTTAATTACCTGCTCCTAGTTTCTGGGATCCACATAAGCTGAATCAGGGTTCTGGTTGTGGCTGCACAAACGCTGGTGCTCAACACCAGGGGGCGTGAGGTTACCCTGCACCAGACCCTGCTAATCCACCTCCACACTGTGACTCCTACTCTGAACATCAGGCATACATGGGTCCCGGTCAACACACCGCCGCCTGGACAGTGTTTACTATTACATCTTTGTTAGTTCACCCATCGTAAAGCGCTATGGAATTTGTTGCTGCTATATAAATATAATATTAACAATAATAATAATAATAATAATAATAATGTAAAGGCATCCTTTGTGAGATCCCTTGTGCAATGTACTGTGAGATTGCAGTGGTGTCTTTGGTGAATTTTGCCACCAGCATTCAGCTAATGAGTAAGTGAATAATAAGCAGACTATGTCTGACAAATAATTGTGGCTCACGATATTGATTAGGTTTATTTAGTGGAGCCAGTTCCGTTGACCTTCTAATTTTATTACATATTGTTAAGAGTAAGTGCAAAGCTCTTGTCGATGTGATCAGGGACCCAAAGAACCTTGGGAACCCTGAGTGCATTTTTATATATGTGCCCCAAGTACAAATCTTTTACTTTAATTAAAATTTGGGTGCTGAGTCTCTTAAGAACTCATAGCTTTTATTGGGACGGCATACGTGTACTTGTTTTCTCAGTATCCAATAAATCATTACATACCATCTCACCATAAAAAGAAGTGGGCGAGAGTGGGACTAATCAATCAAACCTCTTTTCGTAATGGGGTCTATGAGAACCATCTGTCTGCTTAGCCTTAAAGAGACACTACAGTCAACAGAACCATTACAGCTAAATGTAGTTGTTCTGGTATCTATAACCCGTCCCTACAGGCTTTTCAAAGTAAACCAAGCAAGTCAAACTCCGCCCAATGAATATTTTTACGGCCCGGCAAGCTGCAAGTTTGACATGTTAAAGGGACACTATAGTCACCCAGACCACTTCAGCTCAATGAAGTGGTCTGGGTGCCAGGTCCCTCTAGGGTTAACCCTGCCTGCTGTAAACATAGCAGTTTCAGAGAAACTGCTATGTTCACATTTGGGGTTAAGCCAGCCTCTAGTGGCTATCTTCCTCCATCACACAGAGCGTCCATAGGAAAGCATTGAAAAATGCTTTTCTACGGACACTTTGAATTGTTAGGTGACTTCATTCCGGCTCGGCATCACTAAATTGCACTCAAGAGGGAGCAGTGAGGAGCTGGAAGGAAGACCCCAGGGACAGGCCACACACCAGTTTCCAAGGGAAGGGAGCAATAAATAAATGATTTGTGAGTGCGTGTGCCTGGCAGTGCGTGTGCCTGGCAGTGCGTGTGTTTGTCAGTGCGTGTATGTTGGTCAGTGTTGCGATGGCCATGGCTGGATAGTGGAGGACCTGGATGTTCACGGAGGCATGCAATGCCACATCACATTTAGACATGAAGTCAACGTGCTCCACCTTCACAGGTTTTCAAGGAGTAGCAGAAGGATCTGCTTTGGCACAGGGTGTGGACAGCGGTATTGGGGATATACCAGATGCAGGACTCTGGAGTCGCATACTGGCAGCGGCAATGTTAATTGAGTCTGCTGGTTGACTAATATTGTTTTGATTTTTTTTTAATTAGGGGGTGCTGGGATTTAGTATAGAATGGCTGGGGTTTACTAGAGGACGGTGCTGGGGTTTAGAAGAGGGGGTGCTTTGTACTTTTCAAAATAAAATGTTTCTATGAAAGTTTAAGTTTTTTTTTGTGGCCCACATAAACTTAAACCTTGTTTATTTGGCTCATGCTAGCCTTTGAGTTTGACATGCTTGATCTAAACAATGCTTTTTCAGAAAAAATGCAGTGTTCACATTGCTGCCTTGTAATGCCTCTCGATGCAGTCATTCAGGCGGCCACTAGAAGTGCTTCTTATATCAGTGCTGCAATGTCAGACACTGAACGCTCCCCATAGAAATGCATGGATTCAATGCATCTCTACGAGATGCTGTTTGGCACAGTGTGGCATTTTGCCGCACATGCAAAAGCATCCACCCAATGCTTTCCTATGGGGAAGTATTGAATTGGTTGAGATCATCAAGATTGCCAGCTGCAGCTAGACTGGTGTGGCAGTGGAGAAAAAGTAAGTAAAATCACTTTTTATCTCTACTCTAAGGGGTGCCAGTGACCTAAACTGCAACTGCAGCACTTTAGTGTTTGGAATACAAGTTTGTATTCCTAACCCTATAGTGTTTCTTTAATAATAGTACAAACAGTAAACCTATTTCAAATAAATGTAAATCGTATTGTCATCTGAGTTGGCTGTATACCCTATTGCTTCTTAGAGTTAATTATATTAACACATACAAATTCTGATTATAATTCAGCCTTAAAACCATATGCAGAGTTTTCCAGGTAAGTAGTCAAACAATTAGTGAATGCTTTTACAACTTACTTGGGGTACGCCAGGCACAGGTTACAAGAGCTCTGTTAATTACCCCGAGCTTAGCCCTTCAGTACACGGCCTGCTCATTGGCAGCTGAACGCTCTCAACCAAGCTCTGCACCAATGGGCTCAGCCCAATGCAGGAGCCTCAGGAAGCACATGATTACTTACCATAGAGGTCACAGGACACTCCAAGCACCATAAATCACTGCAGCATGTTGTAGTTGTTTTGGTGCCTGGAGTGTTCCTTTAACCTACTCTGAGAATATATGCATGCTTCACCTTTTAATGTGACATTGTTTAAATGGGAGAATACATATTTTATAACCTTCGTTTGAACCTTTATTTTAAGCTATCCTGCAGAATCAAGATGTAAAAGAATATAGTTTGGGGCACTTGAACATAAGGTTGCCGTGTATGTGGAATATAGGTTATATATTTTTTTTTTTTTAGATCAACTGCAGATATTGCTTCCAAACATATTTATAACATATGGCACTCTGAGCAATTTAAAATTCAATGAGAATAAATTTGAAATTATTAAGGTTTCGGAACCGTGGCAAATGGCTGATGTTATGAAATCTTGTTTTCCATTCATATGGTGTGATAATTTTAAGTTCAATGATGATCAATCTGAAATTTGTAATGTTTCAAAGGGCTGATATTTTGAAATCCATCCCATTAACATGGTGCAAAAAACATCTTGAATAGTGCCAATGAATCTATTCAACCTTAACAAGTAGGCTGTTTCCCTCTGCTTAACCTATTTCAATCCAAAAGGCGAACAAGGTCTGTCTTGCATACTCTTTGGTTATGATATATGAGCTCCTATACTAGTTTCCTATAATGCAGCAATGTATCCACTCACAAACAACACAGTTTATTTTAGGTTATATAGGACCTAGAATCACCACTCTATATACATACATACATACAGGTCAGTATACAGTATCTATATATACATACATACATCCTCTAAGGATCACAAGCCGTTGGTGGACCTAATGAAATAGACTCGGTCAACTTAACTTTAATACGCCAAAAGCCCAATAATTAATCTATAATGTCCTGGCATAACTATCCACAACATGCAATCTTATCTGGAGACTTGTATGGATAAAACATATTTTGGTCTTTTTTTAGGGGTTGAAGAAAAGAAGTTTTAAGAAGAAAATATCTTATGATACGTATATTATTTTAGAAGAATTTAGTATTGGGCTTCTCCTCATTATCATTAGGGTAAAACAGGTAAGTAGCTATTTTTATTGACTGGTGGCTAGAGCTTTGAGACCCTTACCCACTTGGGGGGTTACTTATAGCACAATGTTGGAGGAATAGATACCCCTTCCAATGCCCAACCCCTTTATAAATAACGATAGTCATTCCTGTCACGGTGTTTAGGCAGGGAGGGACATTAGATCCTCCAGGTTAACATTTAGTTAATAGCTACTATCTGCCACCAAATGATGGGTGCTGAAGTTAACATTCAGTCCCCCTATCCCCCCATTTATATTATCCTATAGCCCCCATCCGTTGGTCAATTAATTATAGTCAACCAGCAGAGGAATGGGGGGTAGATAGTGACCTACCCACCTGCTATTTTTGATTTTACAACCACCATCTAATGCCCAAAGTTGGGTTCGTGATGGGGAGTAGTTCCAGGTTCATCCTGTATATTAAAAGTTTTAGGGTAGCAATAGCTGCCTAGACACCAGTATTTTATTACAACTGTTAGTAAATAGCAGGCATGTTCCCACTCACGGCATGGGGGAGGTGAAAAACCTTCCTTGCACTAATGTGGGCATCATATTGCCACAGGCTGGGTTTTTTTCAATGACTAACTATAAGGTTAGTTGATAAATGAGCTTCCGATGCACATTTTGGACTATGTCTCTTGAGCAACTGATCTGTTTATCAGGTCTGGCTGCTGAAATTTGGCATTAGATCCAGTTCTAATACAATAAAAATATTGCTCAAAACCAGACTATAATTTTCCACTGGGTTTTACCAATAGAATGTAACCAAGGCCATAGTCTGGGAACTCTGATTGACATACATTTACCAATATTGCTGGATTTACTCACTGTAACAAATCTCCCTTTCAATCCACCTACGTTCACTACCCCTACCCCACTTTTTTTAATCTTCCCTTCTCGTCTCTCAATGTGCTTTTCTTATTCATTCTGTTTTCTGTTTCTTACATAGTTACATAGTTACATAGCTGAAAAGAGACTTGCGTCCATTAAGTTCAGCCTTCCTCACATATGTTTTTGCTGTTGATCCAAAAGAAGGCAAAAAACCTAGTCTGAAGCGCGTCCAATTTTGCAACAAACTAGGAAAAAATTCCTTCTTGACCCAAAAATAGCAGTCAGATGTCTCCTTGGATCTAGCAGCTATTACCCCACTAATTAGAAATTATATCCCTGTATGTTATGTTTTTGCAAGTATTTATCCAGTTGCTGTTTAAACATTTGTATGGACTCTGATAAAACCACCTCTTCAGGCAGAGAATCCTTATAATTTTAAACCCTTCAGCAACATGGGATGGGGGGTGGGAGGGAGGGAGAGGGGCACTGCAGGGTCCTGCAGTGCCAGGAAAATGGATATGTTTTTCTGGTACTGAATAGTCCCTTTAAGCTCACAGGTCTATAATTTCCAGGCAAGGATTTTGAACACTTTTTAAATATAGGAACGACATCTGCCTTCCTCCACCCCTCTGGTACAATACCTGAAACAAAAGAGTCTTGAAAAAAAAATAATTTTTCTTATTCTTTTACCATTGAAACCATATTGCTTTTAATAACTATTTCTAATTATGTTGAATAACCTTTTGTCATTTTGACTTAGTCCTTCGGATGGCTCACAAAGTCCAAGTTTGGAAGAAAAGAGTGAGCATAACTAGAAATAAAAGATTGAGGGTAAAAGGGAAAGCTCCTTCATACAGCTCGCTGTGTTGTAGGACTGTTATTGTGTTCTCTCCTTTTATGAAGAATACCTGCTGAGACACCTTGGACAAATGGAAGGTTTTACAGCAGAGGATACAGCAACCCACACAACTGTTCTTCACCAAGGGGAACACTGCTCTAACACTGAGAGAGAATTACTACATATTGTCTGAACTTAGGAAGTCACCTTAATGGGAAGGCAGTTCTGGTTTCATATTTAGCAAGAAAAAAAGTGCCCAGATTGTCATATTAATACACACCGCAACAGATATCCAAATAAAAGGTAGACATAACTATTGAAAGCTCGGGTTTGCTGATGGCTTGCTGAAGAAACGTCGTTCAGTAGACACAAAATGCATCCAAGTTTTCTCTTAGTATTGTTACTGTAGCTTTTATGTTTTGGTGTATGGAAACCACATACATTTTTGCACGTTTATTAGTTCAGGCTGCCTTCTATCAATTTCAGCACAATTAATCAGCACACAAGAATATGCTGTGAGTTGTCATCATTGTGGTTCTTCTATGTCTAGATCAAGTGCTTAGTGGAACACAAGTACCAGCACTAAATAACCCAGAGTGTTGCAGTCGCCTGCAAGTGAGTTATAACAGTGGTTCCCAAACTTTTTAGGTTCAAGGCGCCCTTAATATCTTAATATTTTTCTAAGGCACCCCAAGTCAAAAAAAATTCTAGGTTGTATATATGTTCAGCGATGCAGCATATACTGGGCCCCTAATCTTGGGAGAGGCACTGGTAGGTTATTTAAATAAACATTCCAAGCACAATAACCACTACATTATGTTGTAGTGGTTAGTGCCAGTAGTGCCATGGTGCCCTCCCAGGGTGTGTAGTCAAACTGTTTAAGAACAGTTTGACAACTTACCTGGGGTCTGCTGGGATAGGGGCTGTAGTGTGTGTGGTGGAGTGTGTGTATGAAGGGTGCATTGTGTTTACAGGGGTGCATTGTGTTTGTGAAGGATGTAGTTTGTGTGTGTTGGGTGCAGTGTGTGTGTGTTTGTGTGGGGGGTGCAGTGTGTGTGAGGGGTCAGTGTGTGTGAGGGGGCAATGTGTGTGTATGGGGCAATTGTGTTTATGGGGGTAGTGTGTGTATGGGGGATGGCGTGTGTGTGTATGTGGGGTAATTCTGTGTATGGAGGATAGTGTGTGTGTGTATGGGGGCATTGGGTGTGTATGGGGGCAAGGTGTGTATGGGGGCACTGTGTGTGTATGAGGGCAGTATGTGTGTATGGGGATAGTGTGTGTGTGGGGGATAGTGTGTGTGTATGGAGGGGGGCAGTTTGTGTGTATGGGGGCAGTGTGTGTGTGTGGGGGATAGTATGTGTATGGGGCAGTGTGTGTGTATGGGGAGCTATTGTGTGGTGTGGGGGTAGGAGGACAAATACAAAATATATACTTTATTTTTTTTAATTAAAAAAAAAATATCCCCCCTCCTTGCTTACCTTTACCTGGGAAGGGGGACATTCCCTGCAATCCCTGGTGGTCCGGTGGGGAAGCCCTGGTGGTCCAAGTGGTGAGAGTGAACTCTAGCAGCCTCAGGAGCTGCTAGAGTTCACTCTCGAGAGATTTGGAACATTGCCGTGGTAACCGCGACAACGTTTCGAACTTGTGAGAGGAGAACCTGGTGGAGCTGCAGGTTAGACCCCCGTCTGGATCCTCTCTCTCCCTCACCTGCCGGCTGTCAGGAACTGCTGAGTTATTACATAAACTGCCTTTTTTTTTTTTTACACCATGTGGATCTTTAATTTAATTAATATTTGTTGGAAAAAATAGTGCTTGATACGCTAAAGCTAAACTGGTACATATAAATATATTTTCAAATCAATAATCCAAAGGCTTCGTGATGTGGTGCAATGAAGGGGATGTTTAAGAACAAAATCATATTCAACATTTCACCGTTAAGCCATAATCATGTATGCTTGAGGCTGAAACATTGTATACCGTGATACCTTTGGATTACTGATTTGAAAATTACTAAAAGGGACTGCAAATCCCTCCCAAATTGCTCCAGCGTGTCTACAGCTTTTCTTCACTAACCCGTGTGCAACGCTATTCTTGGATTTTTACAAATGATATTCCCAAATTAGAGGTAGTGGGGGCAGTATTTAATTTAAGCACCTTTTGTGAAAGTTCTATCACTGGAAATGATGAAATAACATGTAACAAAAACACACCTTGTTGTTTGCTCTAAATATATTTTGCTCTTTCTATCCTGCAGTAACAATGGTACAAGGATTCATTTTTTTTTAAACAGGTTCAGAGTTGGACTACTGACAGTGAACTTGGAAGCTATTTCCATATCTGTATTTTTTGCATGTTTTCTCCATCACTGTCACAGATCTCATTTCCTTAGCTCACATACTAGTAATTTGTTAAAATAATGTTGAAATAACTGAAGAATTTGCAGGATTATTCGTACCCTAGCAACTTTAGGCACTAAGGGCATATGTTTGCTCAAAAGAGGTGCATATCTCTTTTCTCTCTTTTTACTGCGGCATAAGGATGTAGACCCTTAAAAAAATAAACATCTGAAAATACGAGGAAGGTTTTGGAATGCAAATAAATGTTGATGATTAGATGAATTATAGAGATGCTAGATTCTATTGTTCGTATGACGTCAGACAGACACGTAAATACTGTATTCTACTACTGCTGTTGTGAATTTCATCTTAAAATTGATTAATCATTGTGATCATGATTTCACCTGACTACGGACTAACGAGACTGTGAAACAAAGTAAAAAATTAAAATTTAGCTGATTTGAAAAAAAAAAAAGACAGTAGAACCACAGGTTATATGAGCGAAGACAGGAGCCTTATACTTTATGTATAATTTATTTATAGTATGTCCAAGTTAATATTTTTATGTATGCATGAATATATCATTTTACAAGTATGCGTGTGTCTGTTGGAGTTAATTCATTAAATCTTGATGATATACATAATTAAGTGTTGCTGAGAACATATTAGTGCGGTTAACAGTTTTACTGTTAATTCTTGAAATGATGTAGCAATTAGACGTATCTTTAGTCTCAAACAGTATTTACATTTTCGAATAATTTGCAAAAAATTTAAGCACCGTTTACATTTTCAAATGAACAGCTAAGTAAGATTATATGGGAATGGAAACATTTACCAATATTTCATTCAGTAAAACTAATTGGAATTCAATCACGATTACAATTTTACTGTTCATTTTTAAGTGACCCGATTCCGTAAAACCCGGGGCATGGGCAATAAAACTGTGGAAAAAATAATGTGAATGGAGAGAATGTGTTTAGGAGCTGGTAAAAAGGAACGAGTTACACCCCTTGTACTCAATCCTACAGAGTGTTTCTGCTTGGCTGCACACTTGCATTATGTTTTCTAAGAGTGTAGTAAAGATACAGCTGTCCAGTATTGCATTCATCAACATGTTAAATGTGTTTTGTGAGAGATTGCTCATGTAGTTCATCTAAGCAGCTTATGTTAAGCCTTACTTTAATTTAGCCGATTAAAAACAAAAAATTAAATGATTTAAGACAATTTTTTTCCTTCAAAGTACTTTATCTTAGAGGGTGAAACAGAATTAATATTTATCATCTTACCATATAGTTCTTCTGTGTCCAGGTTACTGAAAAAGATAAGAAATGATATTTAGAAATTGTACGAATGATAAAATATAGCTTAGCGTCCGCTGAAATAAAGTATTTTGCAGAAAATTATAAAATACCATAAGGATCATGTAACAGCTACAAAGACTGCAAAGACTGTGTGAAAATAGAGTAGGGTTGCATTGAGGAAGATTTTTTAAAGTGTCACTTCTGGAAAAGTTGTGTAAAATTGAATGTATCAAGCAATCGCCAGAGACAAAGGTGGAATAAACCACGATATTCCTTTGGTCTCCATCGTGATTGCTCCAGTTTCAAAAAGTTGCACTTTACTTATAAATCTCCCACAGTGAGACAAGTTTACATCAATGTCTCATTGACGATCAAAATAAAACTTCACCTCCCTTACAGAATAAATCTCCCTTTACAAAGTGTTTTTTTTTTTTGTTTTGTTTTTAATTATTAGGAGTGAAAAGTATGCATGAGTATATAGTGAGAATTATATGAATAGGTATGTGAAGATAAAATATACGTGTTCATAAAATCCACAAAATAAGACAAATATAAAAGAATAAAAATATAACCGAGCAGAAAAATATCTGAATTCTGCATAAAAAGGACACTGCATATAATTTCGTATAATACTATTAACATCCCACTCACAATTAAGGCCATGAAGGCGTCTTGTATTCAATTAAAATATATAAAACGCTTTTCTCTTGTTCAGGATATATTTGATATCATCTCCTCTTTTAGAAGTAAAACAACTCTGTGTGCCTTGAAAGAGAAAAATATAGGAAATATCATCCCCATTACATGCCTCAGTAATGACTCACCAGAGAATTTACATTTTACTTACTGATGTCCAAAACATGTTCCCTAATGCACTCCTTAAGTTCAAGGTTTGACCCACATATTGAGTTGTACACTCGAGGCATATAGAGAGTTACACCACACACTTTGTTTTACAATTAATAAAAGAAGAATCTCATAAGCCTTATTGTCAATGAAAGAATAA
>OW240915.1:284040471-284061767 GCA_933207985.1 Pelobates cultripes | reverse complement strand
TCAGCAGTCTGTCTGTGTGTGTACACTCAGCAGTCTGTGTGTGTGTGTGTGTGTGTGTACACTCAGCAGTCTGTGTGTGTGTGTGTACACTCAGCAGTCTGTGTACACTCAGCAGTCTGTGTGTGTGTGTACACTCAGCAGTCTGTGTGTGCATTCAGCAGTCTGCTAAATACAGACAGACTGCTAAGTACACAGACAGACTGCTAAGTACACAGACAGAGATGTTAATTAGTTCGGACAACTGTAGGAGTCGTTTTTTCGAAACTTAAACCTCAGTATTCAGGTTTAAATGCCGTTTTGGCACTTTGAGGGGAAAAAAATTGGCATGTATTACGGTTTGGGCACTCGGGCTCAAAAAGGTTCACCATCACTGTCCTAGGGTATCAAATCAAATTTCTACAATACCCGATGCAAACATCCAGACCGCACCGGATAGCCTTCTCTGCACACGACAAAACCCTGGTAGGCGATGAAATCCGCGCGCTGCAAGAAAAGGGCGCGATCTACCAGGTTTCGAAAGCAACCTCTTCCTAGTGCCCAAGAAAGGCGGGGGGGGTGCATCCAGTCATCAACCTACACCCCCTAAATGCATTCGTGCGATACCACCACCACAAAATGGAGGGAATCCATTGCCTTCGGGATCTCCTCAGATTGGAGGACTGGATGGTCAAGCTAGACCTCCAAGACGCCTACCTCACAATCCCCACTGCCAGAGATTTCCAGAACCTTCTCCAATTCCAATGGGAAGGGACAACGTGGAGGTTGCAATGCCTTCCATTTGGACTCTCATCAGCACCGTGGTGCTTCACCAAACTGCTGAAGCCAGTGGTAGCCCTCCTACGCAGCAGGGGTGTACAGATGATCATATATCTGGACGAAATAGTGGTATTTCCTTTTCACTTTCACTACATAGCAGGCATTGGGAAGTCCTGCAGGTTCACTGCTGCCTTTCACACTTATTGTTTTTTTAGTGAGCGCCTATACCCTTCTTTTTTATATATATATATATATATATATATATATATATATATATATATATATATATATATATATATATATATATATATATATATATATATATATATATCTGGACGACATGCTGATCATGGCAAACGACACCCAACTGCTGAGACAACACCTCTCCTGGGCACTGTCCCTCCTACAAAATCTGGGATTTTTAATCAATTGGAAAAAGTCAATATTAACTCCATCCCAAACTATGAAATTCCTGGGATTCAATATAGACGCGACAAAAGGAACACTCAGTCTGCCAACCATGAAGATCAAGAAAGAAATACGCAGGACATTAGCATGCCCGATATTAACCTTACATCAACTGGCCAGGATAATCGGCCTCCTTTCAGCATCCATACGGGCAATTTTTCCAGGACCCCTTCACTACAGGGCCCTTCAATGGCTAAATGCCACACATTTACGCCTGGGGCACTCATACTCCGACTCCGTTCCACTCGACCACGAAGCCAAAACAGGAACTCACCTGGTGGCTTCAACATATGGAAGCATGGAATGGCAGAGCAATCTTCGGGGCTGCCCCGCACTTCATCATAGAGTCCGATGCGAGTACACACGGTTGGGGAGCGTGCCTATCTCCACCGGAGGCACATGGTCGTTATCAGAAAAAGAACTGCACATCAATGGCCTGGAACTCATGGCAGGTTCCTTTGCCCTGAAGAGCCTCCTCGGAATCACGACCAATTGTTCAATAGTACTACTTATGGACAATATATCGGCAGTCCGCTACATCAACCACCTCGGTGGCACGAGATCACGGATTCTGACAGAACTGGCCATAGAATTTTGGCAATACTGCCTAGATCGCAATATCTTGGTCCAAGCAGAATATATTCCCGGTCTTTCCAATCTAGTAGCGGATTGGAACTCCAGACATCTGCGGGACGCCAGCGATTGGCGACTGGATTGCGAAACATTTCTACAACTTCAAGCGCTCTGGGGCTCGATGTCTATCGACCCGTTTGCATCTCGTTTGAATTCCCAGTTACCAACGTTCTTCAGCTGGAGACCAGACCCAGACGCCCTAGCAGCGGATGCCTTCTTCCAACACTGGCCGAGGAGTCGATTGTACGCATTTCCTCCTTTCGCTCTCATGGCACGGACATTAGTACACCTCAGACGAACCCAAACATCTTTAGTCCTCATAACTCCATTCTGGCCCGCGCAACCTTGGTTCTTATCCTTCATGGAAATGTCCATCGACCTTCCGAGATTACTACCCAATGTCTCACACCTTTTACTGGACCCAGAGGGCAACCCACACCCCTTACTAATTCAGGAGAACCTCAGACTCTTAGCGTGGCTCCTTTCCGAGGACCCTGGGTCATACCAGATGTTCCACAGGACACGCTCGACCTACTGGCAGGGGCATGGGCACCTGGAATGAGACGATCCTACCAATATGCCTGGAACGGATGGAGTAGTTGGTGCGTGGAACAACAGGTGGATCCCATATGTGCTCCTGTAACCTACCTGTTACGTTTCCTTCCTACCCTATATAACCAAGGACTGGCCTACCGTACTATTAACGTCTACAGATCGGCAATCTCTGCCGGCCATCGAGGTCTAGGGGGGTCCCCAGCTGGTCAACAACTGCTAGTGTGCCGGCTCCTACGAGGCATAAAATGTGCTCAACCTCCCCATTCTCGATACACATCATTTTGGGATGTGAACTTAGTCCTTCGTTTACTAGAATTATGGCCACGAAATGAGGGACTCACACAAACACTTATCGACAAAACTGGCCATGCTACTTTGATATCCTGCAAAGGGGTCTCCGATGTCCGGGCATTGGACATAGATGCACGATCTTTCACACCCACGGGAGTGTCATTTAACATTTCCAGACGAACTAAATCATTGATCATTATCCGGCATTTCCCCAGAATGTCAATCTCTGCCTGGTAGCTTGCCTACAAGAATACGAAAAACAAACCCGGGAATTCCGGAGTCCAGTACATCAAGAATTGTTCTTAGCAACCAAAATGCCTCATCGCCCGGTATCCACAATAACACTAGCTCGCTGGGTGAAATGGATAATGACCTTGGCAACCGTGGATACATCTATATATGGCGCTCATTATACCAGAGGAGCCATGGCTTCAAAGATTTTCAATTTGGGTTGTAGACTGGAAGACCTTCTCAGAACAGCGGATTGGTCACGTGAATCTACGTTTAGAGAATACTATTTTAGACCTACAGAACATGTTTCATCTGCGGTTATTTCACAGCTTTAAACCAGCCTAATAAGAGCCTCCGTGTCCTTTAATAAAATTACTAGATTTTACTAATTACATGAAGTAAAGTCATTATTTTATTAAGGACGCGGAGGTGAGTATTAGCCCACCCGGATATGGTAAGTTTTGGACAGTTTCTTTGCACCCAGCCCAGATACGTGAGAATTGTGTTCATATACAAGGTGGAGTCTTATGTATTTAATGCCTGACTCTTAGAATTTCTCAACAGTTATCATAGAGCGGTCTTAATTCAGTGAAGTAAGGATTATATTTCAGATGGTTTAATACTATAATAGTATGAACATAGTTGGGAGGACATATATTTTACCATTTGTTTTTTCTCTGTCTCCCTTTAGCCTAAAAGTTACAACACCGACATCTTCCACAGTTCGAGAGGATCAGTTCCGAAGATCTGTCTCTCTCTAGGAAGGATTAGTTGCCAGGATTTTCAGTTACCTGCCGTTTCTGCTGTTTCAGTTGTTTAGTTAAATGCTCTGATTAAATGTTAGCTTAGGCATCAACAGGAAAGAGGATGGGGGTCACATGGGACTATATAATATGTGGACTGTTCCCATCGGAGAGGATATGTGATATAATGGTTCACCCTGTGAGGGTACTTTGTTTCATTTTTTTTCTATATTATAAATACCTTAGCTTTCTTTGCTGCTGAGGAATAAAAGAAAGAGATAAGCCTAATACTCGCCTCCGTGTCTTTAATAAAATCATGACTTTACATGACGTAATTAGTAAAATCTGGTAATTAATAAATACTCTAAATAGTACATATTGAAAGTAGATATGCAATCAATTGCAAAGAGGCACAGACATAACTATTACATAGTTGCCCAATGAGGTGAAAAAAAAAAATACAATTCCTAGACATAATCATAATTTAATTAAACCAATCTAGTGATATCAATAGAGCCTCAAGAGAAAAAAAAAAAATAAATAGCAAAAACTCTCTATTGCGACTGATCCTCCACACTTCATTTGTAGGTAAAAAGAAAAGGGTTAACGTCCCTTTAATTTCAACAATAATCACGATTTAACAAGAATACATTTAGTGTGCTATAGATTATGTAATAATAAAAAATTAAAACTACACATTAAAAAGAAAAAAAGTAAACAATTAGGAACTGACTTACCGTGTTTGATAAATTATTTGAGACATTATGTTCATTTGTGACATTTAGTGCATGTGCATTAAAGACACACTCTAAGCGCCATAGCGATCAGCGCTTATGGGAAGCATTCCCCAGTTTTGCTTTGTTTTTACAGAATTTAGGATTGATATACAAAAAAGAAAATGGGGCTACTTGGTACCCAAAACCCACACAGTTTGTCAGATGGACTGATAATGCGCAGAAACTACACTACTCTGTCCAACCAGGAAGGGAATTATAGGCGGAGAACCATGCGGGGTGGTTAGACCAATACGTGCAGCCTATTTTAATCCTCCTGTCTGCTCCTGTCTCGTTCTGCAAGCTTATCAAAAGACCAGACATTGTGGAGCACATCTCATAAGTCATGCCTGGAAAACAGCATTTCTAACCTTAATTTCTGTTGCTGATGGATTACAAAATCCAGCTTTGCAAATGTCATCTCTTTCCCACCTGCCATTTTCCTATCTTTACTTAAAGCAGCTGGATGCTGCAAAGTATCTAATGTGTGCAGTTTATCTTTGGATTGAAACAACACACCTAGTTACCTTCAGGATATAGATTTATTCCCACACATTCTGTATTTGCTGAAATACTGAAGCATGATTCAAATTAAATAAAAAGATTCAAAAAAATAAATTAACATTTTGGTCTATGGATACAGCTGACTAGCAGAGGTTTTTGGGTTAAGCAGTTTTACCAATTACGATAATAGGTTTCTACACCGCCTGGTTCACAATATTGTGAATTGACCTATGTGCGGGGATCTGTTGAGCTGCTAACTGCATGTGTGTGCAAGCAGAGCTGCAACAACTAATCAATAAAATCAAATAAGAAAATTGTTGTCAACGATTCTTATTATAGATTAGTAGATTCTCCCAATTTTCCCAGGATATGGCTGGCCCCCTACCCATAGTATCCAATGATCGCTGGCACTGCATATGTCTGGCGTTGTGCGGTCTTTTCACCAGCAGGGCTCGCCTGCTTCCAGCCCAAGGACAGAGTGAGAAATGTTAGTAGCGTGTTTTGATTGCTCTGGCAAGCAAGCTAGGCCCAGACCCCAAGCTGTCCCAGGCACAGCACCATCAGAGGGGCCAAGCGGTGGCCAGAAATCAACAGCAATATCCACACTTACTGCATGGGACTCATTCAATTCATCTCTATGAGGAGATGCTGATTGGCCAGGGCTGTGTTTGACTTGTGCTGGCTGTGACGGTAGTCACAGTCACTGGGGATAGAAGACAGACACTGTGTGTGGAACCCTGAATTTCTTTTGTTTTTTTGTCAGCCTGTGCCTATTATTTGTGCATGGTATGTTGAATGTATTGCTTGTCTGTACCTCTCCCCATCCCCCTTTTTCCTGTCCTATTGTTTCCCCAGCAGGGCGTTGTCCCAGGGACACTGTCAAGACACTGTTTGACCAGTTTGAACTAGCTGCCCTGTCCCTCCTCAATCTCCCATCAGCCCTTGCTATTCTCTGACCCCACCCTTACTTGCACCCTGATAAGATATGAGGAAGCAGATTTGGCGGAGGTACTCGGTCGGAGTACTGGAGCTCCGTTACTTTGGATTGCTTCCTAGCAACAGGGGAAACGTCCCTGGACACTGGCGCATCTTCTGGGATCCCACTGTGCTTTCTGGAATTCACGGAGATGGATAGAGCTAGCACCCGTGCCGCATCCCCATCTGAGGAGGAGTTACAGCGGAGTTTACAAGTAGCTCTGTCCCAATACGATGGCCCTTTCTTAACAATGGGTGAACTGGATCAGCGGGACACGATCCGCTGGGAACTCTGGAACAATGACCTTGAGGAGATTTGTTGTCTCTGGGGAGAATCCATCCCAACCATTATACAGTGATTTTGGGATCAAGTTGATTTGCGGATGCAATTCTTGGGAGAGCAGCCCCTGGCGGAATAGATGTTCAAATTAAATGAGCTGGTACAAAAAGAACTGTGCCAAGACTTTAAACTACGCAACCTGAACCAAGACCCACTACGAACACACGGACGGCCAAGACATAGAACAAACGGCCACTGCAGTCAGATAACACCAGACGAGAGTTGCGAAACCACATGATCTGAGCGCCACACACATCCACAGCCCAAACACAGACCTTTTTGATCTACCCCAAAACCCACAGAACAACACCACATCCACGCACACAGGTGAACCCACCTCAACGCGACGACACCAAGACACACAGACAGTGACTCAGACACACAAACCGGAACCACAAAGACGCAACAATAGAGGCAGACACACAGAGCTCCAGAATAAAGCAACACTACATAGACAAAACCATGGAAACACGCAATAGAGGTGACACAGACTTACCGCAGAAGGTTTCACCATCACCAGCAGAGGGAAAGGACACGAAACATAAAAAACAAATACAACCCCAATATGCACGAGCAGGTAGCCACGGGACACACTAGAACTCAGGGATACAGACAAAAGACCAGAACGCGTAAACACCAACACATGTTCGCAAGATGGGCCTTCACTGCAGTTTACGGCAACAGGGATAAATACGCAAACACTGGCATCTCAGAAGAAAACAGTGTATTATTAACGAACCACACTAACACCATTTAATGAGCAGATAGCTGAACACATGATACCAACTGCCACCCCAAATAACCACTACATACCTGACAACGCCCTAACAACGCAATACCAAGCAAGCTCACCACCTTTTACATGTCTAGCCCTGCAAGACCTATAAATGTCTAATATTTGTCATTGCGTGTTTATTTTGACTTATACGCCTCTGCGCAGGCAACTATGTGTTACTCTGAGTTAACTGGAATATGTCGGCCTCACATTATATACACTTTCGATGTGCACGCCTCTGCGTAGGCAACTATATGCATGAATGATACCAAGTTCAATACCCGTGTTTATATTGCTGACAAACATATTTAAAACAAAAAGAACTGTGGCTGGATGATTCTTAACGGGCCTTAAGGTGGTATGCAGTCCAGCAGTACCCATTTCTAGCGGATGATGACCCTCCAGAGGGTGAGGGCTATGATGGTCCTGGCCTATTGTGGGATGCCTTTAAGGATAAAATTGAACTGGAAAGTCCTGAGAGGTCCCGGCTTTAAGATATTCGGGAAAATAGGGAACACCTACTGGATCTCTCAGAAACAACTGACCTGCAATCTTATTGGACCCACCTGGCCACCATGGAGTGGGAGCTTGAACTGGATTACAAGCAATTGTTTGACTCTGCACAGCAGCAGGTACTAGAGACTGGGGATTTAATAGACCTTACATCTGAGTATGTTGGTCAGGTAGATGTGGAAGGAACCGTATTCTCCACACCTGAATCACAAGGATACTGGGCAGCCATCCCAGATTTCCCACCTCCTGGCATGGAAACTCAGGGAGCAGAGGTAGTCGGTCTCCCCCATCAGCAGCAGATTGAGTTACTGGGAATAGAGGTAGTTGGTTTTCCTCCCCAGCTGAAGTTTGAGTTACAGGGAGAGGAGACAGTTGGTCTCTTTCCCCAGTGGCAAATTGCGACACAGTGAGAGGAGATTGTCTGTCTTCCTCCCCAGCTGTCCCCAGGACAGAGGACCACTGGCCTCTGTCCCCAACCTGCAGAAATGCCGAATTTGAGAGGAGGGAGGACAGCCTTTCGGTGATGGTGGAACTGGAGGAGTACACCACCGCCCCAGCTGAAGCGCTGGCATCTGGACAGAGCACCGCTGGCCTCTGCCCCCAATTTGAAGTGACGACGGAGCTGAAGAGTAGGGAGATCAACCTTCTAGTAAAGGTGGAGTTTAAGGAGTGAGCAACTCCCCCAGCTGAAGCGCGGGCATCAGGGCAGAGCTCCACTTGCCTCTGCCCAAACTCACTGGTAACCCACGAGCCAGAGGCATGAGACACTGCTGGCCCCGCGGAAGAGCGGATCCCAGGGCAAAGCACAGCTGACCTCAGCCCTTCTCCATAAGCACTGGGGGATTTCTATCCAGTACAGATGGATGGGACTATGGTCTCTACCTGTAGTTCCCAGGAAGGCTGGACAATGAGCTCCGATCCCCAATCCTATGTCAGAGGGGGCCCAGCCACCATATGGGGATAGGTTTGAGTTTGGGAGGGGGGCCATGGAAGATTCACTGGGAACTCCCTTTCTCCACTTCCAAGTCCCCTCTTATGTCTAAGTCACCCTGTGCTTATTAGGGGCACAGGGTGACCGGGAAGCCCAGTCTGACCTGCCAAAACCAGACTTCCACAAACTGATCGGCTATGAGGGCACCATGCACACGACCGGGACAAACTTACAAACTATGTGGAACTTTGTTACCCGACTAACTCAGGCACAGACCGATTGGAGTTCTGGTACTTGGTTTGTCTACCTCCGGTGGGGGGAAGATATGTGAAGGTAGTCACTGGGGATGGAAGTCAGACACTATGTGTGGGCCCCCAAATTCCTTTTGTGTTTTTGTCACCCTGTGCCTATTATTTGTGCAGGGTATGGTGAATGTATTGCTTGTCTGTACCTCTCCCCCTCCCCCCTTTTCCTGTCCTATTGTTTCCCCAGCAGGGCGTGGTCCCAGGGACACTGCCAGACCAGTTTGAACTAGCTGCCCTGTCCCTCCTCATCTCCCATCAGCCCTTGCTATTGTCTGACCCCACCCTTCCTTGTACTATAGTGCTCTTCTCAACCTATTGTATGTAAATTGGGTTGTTGGAGGCTTAAAATATGTGTGCTGTGGTCATTAAAGAGTTGCTGTTTAACCTTCCCCAAGTGTCGTCTGGTGTTTGGTCCAGGGTGAAAAAGGCCCTAAGTGATCACAGTCAAGCCCCGGCGACTGGGTCTGAAGTGTTCCATGGTCCCTGATAGCTACGAGGAAGCAGTCTTGGCAGAGGTACTCGGTCAGAGTACTGGAGCTCCGTTACACTGGCTCTGCCCCTGATCTGCCTCCTTGACAGTCTAATCCAATCCTATGGGAAAGCATTGTGATTGGCTCAGACCACTACTTCTGATGATGTCAGTCAGCAGACAGAGGCAGTTCACAGGAAAACAGGGGCAGAGGTAGCAGCTGTAGACTTGAATACAAGTAAGATTTTACTATATTTAGGGTGGCAAGAGGGGGCCAGATTGTGTTTTTAACATTATAGGGTCAGGAATATATGTATGGGTTCTTGACCATATAGTGCTCCTTTAAGGGTCAACCAATGTGCATCTCTGATGAGCAGCCTGGTCAGTTGCCCTGGGCCCACTGACTTTTATTGCACCAGTCTGGCTGTTTCTCCTGTGTATCTGTGTCACATGTATGCCTGTGCATATGAGAATACAAAACAGCATTTAAACATTAACACTGCACACATATACACCCAAGCATTCAAAACACCAATACTACACTCAAATTCACCCCTGCATTCAAGTGGCACTACACACACATCCCCCTATAAAAACACACCTACATTCAAGCACACAGACTCTGCTTACAAATACAATTATGCAGTGATGAACAGAAGGTAGAACCCCATCTGACAAGCATCAGCAATTGAGGATTTACCTTTTGATCAAAGTAAAGTCTGGGCGGGCTTAGGAGGGGAGGGCTTATACAGGCTTCAGACAAGAAATCAGAAAGCGGTTTTTACATACAGCCCCAATGGAAAAATAAATGCATAATTAAATACATGCATGCTTTCATTGGAGATCTAGCTACTAAAATGCTCAACCTAATACACACAGCAATTAAGCAGCAGTTGGTCAGATATCAGTAGTGTCTGACCAAACATGGCTTCTCTGCGAAATAAAACCGTGACATTTTCTCCCAAAAAAATGAATATACATAGTAAAAAAATAAAATAAAAAAAATTATATATATATATATATATATATATATATATAAAAATAAATATATAATTAAATGTAATAACTTAAAAAAAACCAACAAAAAAAAAAAAAAAACCATCTGCTGACAGTTGTCCTTTCACGTTTTATACCCTTCTATTAAAGCCACTAGTGCAAAAAAGACTTGCCCCTTTATCCCATAAATATCAGAGCCTGCAAAGATGCAACACATTTTTATCTTATACTAACAGTACACAACAACTCATATTTCAGGGCACATTATTACGGAGTCCGTTTCCTCCACTGGTCTTTTATTTCACAGAGCCCTGCTCTCCATCCACAAGCCAAAAAAGAATGGAGCTGCCCATTGGAAAACTCCTGCTTTCCCAGTATGCAGGATTGGAAATGGAAGAAGAAGAGGAAGTCAGGGGGGGCTTGACCACTTGATGGTCAGAAAACTGGATTTGCCCAAAGGGCAGCTACAGGCGCTTCTCACTGCAGGCTCAAACCCCCTGAAAACAATGCAGATTATAATAATGAGGAGAGACTTTGGCCGCAGCATGTTTAAAACGTGGCACATAGAAGAATGTGCCCGGTATACCCGCCTAAGCTATCCTCTATAATAATCTCTAATAGTGGAGTTTCTGCACCGTAACTTATGCATGCAAAGCTGCAGGCTAGAACCATTATTTAAAAACAAAACAGTGAGTAAGCGCTGACTAATATGTCGGCAGCACCCCTATAAGGGAATCCCTCAAAAACCCTTAGAAATAACACTAAAAAGGAGAAAGAATAAGAAATAAGGGCTGCGCCAAGGAGAACTTGATATGGAAAATAACAAATAGTCAGAGAGAGTGAGAAGAATTTTAAAAGTCTTATCTAAAATGTTTTTATTGGGATCGTAGAATCTATCCGTGCTTGATCCAGAACAGTAGTGTTTTGTGTTATCTTCCGTATGGGTCCACTTGTATATAGAAGATAAAAAGGTGGAGAACCAAATAGTGTAATATGCTTCAGAATAAAAGGATAAAAATAATAAAAGGCTGAAATAAAACTCACATTTATCAGAGCATTTGACTCGCTCTAGTATGAAGGACGTACAGAGGTTTAATCCCCGCTTACGGGATATACGGTGAGCTTCCTCCGTCAGTGGTATATTCAACACTCGGATAAAGAGAACAAGAAACAGCCAATAGTGTACACTGAGTAAAATATTGGTGATAAAATAAAATAAAATTGGGTACTCACAAGACAGGAGCAGATCAACTGCTCCTAAACGTTAGCGCTGGTGGTATGATCCCCACCTAGGATTACTTGGAGTCCAGGATGTAGAGAAGATGTCAGGTAAAAAAAAAAAAATAAGGGTGTATAAAAAGATAAATGGCACAATTAAAAAGTAACCAAATATGCTTTAATATATAAAAATACACAAAATAATATCCATAAATGTGTTTCGCCAACGCGGCGTTATCAATATGGAGTAAGAACCTGATACCTGGCATAAGAGAGTTTATATAACAACTATAATGATTTAAAATTGACGCCAAAATGTGTGCAGCCAATCAAAATAAAGACAAAAGTAAAAGGGTTAAAACAGTAAAATAACTAGTAAACCCTTTCACATTTAACCCTTTATAGGGCTTCTACACATACAATAAACTTTGCTGGTATCAGACGTGAAAATGTGAAAGGGTTTATAAAATACCCCTTCCTGTCTTACTGGAGATTCTTAGCTGTTATCAGCATATCTAATGGCTAGTGTAGGAACTCACCTATTGGGGCTTGCCTTGACGTGGCAGGTGAGCATATATATTCAAATGGCCATTGGAATAAAACTAAAGAGCCTCCATTTTGTCTAAATGTACATGGGGATTTAGGCCAGAGCGCAGGTAACGTTCGCTTTGTTTTTACAAGAACCATTATTTCCCTTTTACCCCATATAACATTTCCTAAATATAGCTATGATGGCACGATCAGCTGTTCTGTATTCAGGTATGGTTTCTACACCATCGAGTAAAGGATAGTATTAATTAACTTGAATCAAGCATTTTTACTAAAGTCCACTAGATTGGATTTTATGTTTTTGGTAAATTATTTACCATTAGCTGAACAATTTCCACCCAGCTGTCGAGATAGTATTAGTCGCAAAATGAGACTCAAGCACGGGTATAGTACGGTACAGTTCAGGACTTTGTAGAGTGAAAAGAGATTTGTCCTAATTTTGACATGCCTCTAAGCTTACTAATGAGTGAGGCTATCTGATGCAGTGACATTATCTGTGCCATATTTAAATAGAGTTATCATGACGTGTCTCAACTTGAGAAAAAATAAAGATGCATAATAAAATGCAAAAATCCAGCATCCTAAAGTAACTTTCTTAAATACATTTTTAAAGGGACACTATAGGCACTGAGACCACTTCAACCTAATGGAGTGGGTAGATGTCATGTCCCCCTCACATTGTAAAACATTATACTATTAGTAGGGGCAACAACATCAGAACAATAACCACCTAAACGAGGATCAAGAACATATCACAACTGGCACAATAATAAAGGATTTGCCGAACCCTTGAACCAATGAGGTTAATTAAGGAGCTTGTACCCTGTGATCTGACATTATTGGCTTTGATTCAGTTAATTGAGATGGAGGGGCGAGGGGTTGTAGAGTCTAGGTTACACAAGGACACAAATATCATATTGTGGTGGAATCTCGGTAAAAATAAATTTAGTAGGCCGAGATTACCACGTGGCATGTGTATGTGCATATGCTGACGTATCGATCAGTTGGTTGCACGAGGCAAGATACGATCAGTAGTGTACGGAGCATGTGCAAGAATACAGGATGTAGTATTCCCCTCCTCCATTGTGCTGGACAAGCCATGCGGTCAAGCAGGAAGTTAATTCTTATTTGTAATGATTGGTCAAGAGAATGTGCGGGTGGAGCTTAATATGGGAGGAGTTATGTGCCTATATAGGGAGCCTGCACTATTGTTCAGGGCTCAGAACTTGCTGTATTTTTGGTGACATTAGTCCCTCTGAGTCCCGATCGGTGATCCAATAAAGAATCTCTTCCTTCCTGAAGAAACCTGTGTCCATCCCTCTGTGCTTTGCTTCCGTCAGTTTCTCCGGTATCATTTGGTGCATTGGCCGGGAAGCTCATCGTTCAACGGTAGCTGAGAGGCAGAGGCGTGAGACGGTCTATCTTTGCCCACGTTCTCTACGGCTGCACCCCTGAACTTCTGCGTGGACCTCCCTTCGTCTCGGCGCCACTGGTCTGTTGTCCAGGAGATCATCGGCCTCTACGTAAGAAGTGCTGGGGTGTCCCCGTCGATGAGTGTGAACTCAGGTTCAGGAACGAGGAGGTAAGACAACTGCTGTTTTAGACGGCAGACCCACTAGGGGTATACCGATTGTGCGGTAGGCCCAAAAGGGGTTTAAATCTGTGTATGGAATCTGCCCCCTCTGTCGGAGGGAAGGAGCGAAGGCGCACCGCTCGATCGAACGCTCTTTAGTAAGACCGTTTGATCTGGTTAGTCAGGCGGGGTCCTGTGTAAATAGCCCTAGCCGGACACCGGTGTCTTGTCTAGACTAGCGTTCTAGGGTGTATATTACGTTCGCTAGGTCGGAGGGACCGGGAGACTAAGCGGCGCCTGTGTAAATTCGGTTCGCTAGCTCTCAACCTATCTTGGCTAAGTGGGAAGGCGTGTAAATTTGGAACCCACTAGACTTTGATAGAGTAAATAGACTAGAAGGGCAATTTTGTAAATTTCGCCCTCTAGTTCGCTATATGTGGTGTTTGGGCAGTGTGGCTAACCAAAACGGGTGTATATAGTTTTAGGTAGTCCATTCAAGGTACTGGCCAATAGTTTAGTTGGGATTGTAAATGTGTTAAAGATTGTTAGTAAAGTGTATATCTTGTTAGATAGCGCGAGCTCAGCCGTCTAGCGAGAGTGTTAATAGTGTGTTGCTGTATCATAGTGCACGGTACCATAACCCTGTATATTTACTGACACTGTATATAAGTACTAATCATTGTCGTCTATTGCATGTTTAACACCGTAACCACTAATAATTGTATTGTGACCTTAAATTGTGCTTTGACCTATGCTAACCGTACTGTAACCGATACTAGTAAAAGACGATGTTACTGGGGTGTGTTATAGACGGGTAATTCATATATAGAGAATTATAGCGTGGGTGACTGTATAGTTTCGCCAAAGGGCATAATATTGATTATTTAGTGACTGGTGTAACAGCTGTGTGTGTACGGGAATTCCCTGAGTGATTATTGTGTTATTGTGTACGTTTCACTCGGTAACTGTACCACGTGGTGCTGTTGCCAGAGGAAACGGGTGTGACTGTTGAATAAGAACGCGTGCATAGTATTCGTTGTCAACGACGTTCCATTGATAAGTATGGGCGCGTCAGAGTCAACGATTTCGGATCCCTTAGGTTGTATGGTAAAGAATTTTAAAAAGGGATTCAAAACATGTGATTTTGGGGTTAAAATGTCTCCTGTACG
Source organism: Pelobates cultripes (assembly GCA_933207985.1). NCBI lineage: Eukaryota > Metazoa > Chordata > Amphibia > Anura > Pelobatidae > Pelobates > Pelobates cultripes. The sequence goes on along the minus strand of OW240915.1, from coordinate 284,047,000 downwards.
TTTGGTCACTTTGTGCACTAGGGAGTGGCCTATTTTGGTTGCGGCATGGCCGCCGCGTGGCAGTTTGGATCCAACCCTGGTACAGCGTGTACACGTGGCTGTGTCAGGTAGGCCTGAACTTTACGGACAGTTTCCATACATTGATTGTTGGGGGCAGGCCGTAAACGACTCGCCAAAATGGATCCGGATATGCCACGAGGAGCAATGTCGCCTCATGGTGGCCAGGACTTGTTTGTCCACTAGGACTGGTGTTAGGCCCATTTTGGACACGCCCCCTGAGTCCGAGATCCCTTTGCCGCCTCCTTACTTTCCTTTAAGAGGAAGTGACGCGAATGCAGGAAGCTCTGCACCCCTTCCCCTATTGCCCCCATCCACTTCCGCTTCCTCCTCCAGTACAGAATCCACCCCCCTCGTATTAAAACTCCCCTTCCGGAACCAGGACCAACCCCCATTAGATTTGAATATCCTGATTTGGCGCCACTTCAAACTTCCGGTCAAGCTTCTTCTAGCTCGGCTCGGAGTATACTATTCACTAACTTTTCCCAAAATCAAGTTCCCACATCCTCATGCCCTATTACCTCTCGACCGGAACCTTTAACTGACGCCCCTCCACGTAGCCCCATACTAACCCGACAACTGACCGGTACCCAACAATTAAAACATTATCAGATGCCTCTTCGTCTGAATCCTGGGTCAGCCTATATCGATGCCGCAGGTCAAATGGCACATGCTGACCCAGTCTTCGTATATGTCCCGTTCACGACTACCGATCTCTTGAATTGGAAGACCCACAATTCCTCGTACACTGAGAAACCACAAGCTATGACCGATCTGTTCACCTCGATAGTTCAGACACATAACCCGACATGGGCTGATTGCCAGCAGTTATTAATGACATTGTTCAATAATGAGGAAAGGACAAGGATTAACCAAGCGGCCATTAAGGCGCTAGAGGAGAGAGCCCGTGCTTTAAATCAAGCCAATCCGGCAGCATGGGCCGCAACACATTACCCTAACACCGATCCTGACTGGAATGTAAATGGCGCAGATATGGCTCAACTTAAAGCCTATAGAGATGCTATAATTGCTGGCATGAAAGCCGGAGGGAAGAAAGCTATTAACATGTCGAAGACAGTTGAGGTGATTCAGAAAAGTGATGAAGCGCCCAGTGTCTTTTATGACCGATTATTGGAGGCATACCGCTTGTATACCCCCTTTAATCCGGAAGACGCTGATAATTCCCGAATGGTAAACTCCGCCTTTGTCAGCCAAGCTTACGGAGATATTAAGCGCAAGCTACAGAAATTAGAAGGGTTTGCAGGTATGTCTATCACCCAACTAATGGAGGTAGCGAACAAAGTATATATGAATAGGGAAACAGAAAGTAAGAAAGAGGAAGAGCGCAAGATGCGTAGAAAGGCAGATATGCTAGCGGTAGCGATCGCAGGCGTAGATAGACGGGGCCCAGATAGAGGCGATGGTAGATGGAATAGGGAGCCTTTGAGTAGGAATCAGTGCGCGTACTGTAAGGAAGAAGGGCATTGGAGGAACGAGTGTCCGCAAAGAGAGCAGTATGAGAGAGACTTACCCAGGGCAGGTTACGGAAACTTTAGAGGCAGAGCGAGAGGTAGAGGAGGCCCCGGAGGGAGTAATGGTAATAGAGGGAGTAATGGGAACAGAGGAAGTGTAAGGGAAGATAGGTACTATCCAGCAGCGCAAAGGTCCCGCGATAGAGAAGGTAGGGACTTTGTGGGATTGGCTGACACGGTCATGGAGGACTATTGATACCGACCGGGCTCCATCCCCCTTGGTCGAGCGGAGCCTATGGTCGATGTATCAATAGGGGGAAAAAGGAGTGCGTTTATGATCGACACTGGTGCTGAACATTCGGTGGTGACTAATCAAGTTGCTCCTCCATCTGGAAGAACTATTACTGTAATAGGAGCAACTGGAAGAAGTGCTGAAAAACCGGTTCTTAAAAGTCGACTCTGTACATTGGGAGGCCACGTAGTAAAACATCAATTCCTTTATATGCCTGAGTGTCCAGTCCAATTGCTGGGACGTGATATGCTATCCAAATTACAAGCGCAGATTACGTTCCTACCAAATGGAACAACATCCTTAAAGTTTAATGGACCCTCAGGTATTATGACATTGTCCGTACCAAAGGAAGAAGAGTGGCGACTTTATACAGTGTTGACTAGCCAAAACCCGAGGAGTGATGAATCCTTATTTAACATACCAGGAGTTTGGGCAGAGAACAACCCACCAGGACTGGCCCGCAATATTCCACCTATTAAAATCGAACTAAAACTTGGGGTTTATCCAGTAAGCCTGAGACAATATCATATTCCGCAGAAGGCTAAGAAGAACATCCAATCTTATCTGGATAAGTTCATACGGTATGGTATCCTAAAATTCTGTACTTCCCCCTGGAACACCCCATTGCTGCCTGTTCAAAAGCCCGGTACAGATGAGTATCGACCTGTGCAGGACTTGAGAGCAGTCAATGATGCGGTTGTTAGTATACATCCAGTCGTGCCCAATCCATATAACCTGCTTGCTTTAATTCCGGGCGGGGCTACTTACTTTACAGTCTTAGATCTCAAAGATGCCTTCTTTTGCCTCCGAATTGCCGCAGAAAGCCAATGTATCTTCGCTTTCCAATGGGAAAATGCTGTAACGGGCTCGAAACGCCAAATGACCTGGACAAGATTGCCCCAGGGGTTTAAAAATTCACCTACCCTATTTGGTTCAGCTCTAAGTCAAGATCTACTAGATTTTGAGTCTATCCCAGGAGAGTGTGTATTATTACAATATGTAGATGACTTGTTGATAGCAGCAGTTACAAAGGAAGTATGTCAGCAAGCAACGCACGATCTACTACACATTCTCTGGAAGGCAGGATACAAGGTGTCAAGAAGGAAGGCTCAGTTGTGTTTGCCAACTGTCAAATATCTGGGATTCCATATCTCTGAAGGTCAAAGAATTATGGGGCCAGAGAGAAAAGAAGCTGTGTGCCAAATACCGATACCCAGGAATAGAAGACAAGTGCGAGAATTCTTGGGGGCAGCAGGCTTCTGTAGGATATGGATTCCCAGCTACGCGATACTGGCAAAACCTCTGTATGCAGCTATCAAAGGTACAGAGCACGACCCCTTCTTATGGACTCAAGAACAGCAAACGGCATTCGAAGATGTGAAGAGGGCTTTGATGAGTGCCCCAGCATTAGGTCTACCTGACCACACACGGCCATTCTACCTGTATGTACATGAGCAAAGAAGAATGGCTGTGGGAGTATTGACACAGTACTTGGGATCATGGCAAAGACCTGTTGCCTACATGTCTAAGCAACTGGATGCAGTGGCCAGCGGACTTCCACCTTGTCTAAGAGCTGTAGCTGCAGCCGCCCTGCTAGTAGCTGAAGCCGATAAACTCACTCTGGGTCAAGAACTTTATGTACGAGTTCCACATGCAGTACAGACGTTGTTGGATTACAAAGGAAATCATTGGTTTAGTAACAGCCGTATGACCAAGTATCAAGCAATGTTGTGTGAAAACCCAAGAGTGCATTTAGAGACTGTAAATACCTTAAATCCAGCTACCCTTTTGCCACAACCTACTGAAAGTCAACATGATTGTTTGGAAGTAATGGATGAAGTATTTTCAAGTAGACCAGATCTTCGTGATTTTCCCATCCAGAACCCTGATGTTCAATATTACACCGACGGCAGTAGTTATGTAAAAGAAGGGATCCGCTATGCAGGATATGCAGTAACAACGATAGACAAGGTGATAGAAGCTCGGCCACTGGCAAAAGGAACATCAGCACAAAAGGCAGAATTGATAGCACTGACACGAGCGTTACAATTGGCTGAAGGTTTAAGAGTGAACATCTACACGGACTCCAAGTATGCGTTTTTAACCACTCATGCCCACGGAGCTTTGTATAAAGAAAGAGGACTATTGAATTCAGAAGGCAAAGAAATCAAATACGCAGCTGAGATCCTACAACTATTGGAAGCAGTGTGGGAGCCGAAAGAAGTCGGTATTATACATTGTCGGGCGCATCTGAGAGGAGATGGTGATGTAACCAAAGGGAATCGGATGGCAGATAGTGCAGCTAAGCGTGCTGCTGAATCAGGAAGACAGGAATATGTGGGGCATATAGCTGCTCTTATACCAACTCCACTGTCTCAATGGACTCCAATTTATACAGCTCAAGAAGAGGAGTGGTTAAGGACTGAACCTGGAAAGTATTTGGAGAACAAATGGTATCAGTTAGAAGATGGAAGAATAGTTATTCCAGCATCACTAGCGGTAGAAATTGTCCAAAACTATCATAACGGGACACATTCTGGGAGAGACAGTACAGAAGAATCTCTCAGAAAACATTTCTACATACCAAGATTGTCCAACTTGACTCAGGCCATTGTACGTAGATGTGTAACGTGTGCTAAAAATAATGCAAGACAAGGACCAGTAAAGCCACCAGGAGTCCAGTTTATGGGGGGACTTCCCATGTCCGATTTACAAATTGACTATACAGTGATGCCTAAATCGGGTGGACATCGCTACCTGCTGGTAGTGGTGTGCACCTATTCAGGCTGGGTAGAAGCATGTCCTACTCGTACAGAGAAAGCAGGAGAAGTCGTGAGATTCCTGCTACGAGAAATAATACCCCGATATGGACTACCCTGCTCTATAGGATCGGACAATGGTCCAGCTTTTGTTCATCAGTGCCTACAACAATTGACTCATATGCTTGGTATAAAGTGGAGGCTTCATACGGCATATAGACCCCAGAGTTCTGGTAAGGTAGAGAGAATGAATAGAACTATTAAGAATCAGTTGGCTAAAATGTGTCAGGAAACCCAACTTAAGTGGAACGTTCTCTTGCCCATAGCTCTATTGCGAATCCGTAGTACACCTACCAGAAGGATGGGCCTCTCTCCTTTTGAAATCATGTACGGGCGACCACCTCCCGTGCTTGGTAACTTAAGGGGGGATTTGAGTCAGTTGGGAGAAGGAATTACCCGGCAGCAGGTTGTAGAGTTGGGTAAGACTATGGAGGAGGTACAGAAATGGGTACAAGATAGATTACCTGTGAATATTTATCCCCAATTCATAGTTACCACCCAGGCGACCAAGTGTGGATTAAAGAGTGGAATAATGTGCCGTTAGGGCCCAAGTGGAGAGGTCCTTATGTTGTTCTTCTGTCTACCCCTACAGCGATAAAAGTAGCCGAAGTGGCTCCGTGGATACATCACTCCAGGGTTAAACCAGCAGCAGCCGATTCCTGGCAAGTTACAGCAAATCCAGAGAATCCCTGCAAGATCCGGTTAAAACGCATGACTCAGTCGGAGTGACGAGGAACCTTGTAGATTACAAATTTTATTGTTTCAGAGACTTGGTAAGTGAGTGAGAAGGCCATAATAAAGCCTGTCCACTCACCAACGAGTGTATAAGTCAGGGAAAGTCTTGAGGGGACCCCTGTGAAGACGAGCAGAACTCCATTCCCTGCAGTCCTTACATCCTGGAAGCTGAGGTGCCTTCACACGGACGAAGACTGAGGATGACGACGAAAGATGTATTTTAATAATGTTTATTTATGTGTATTTTTATATTCAGGAAGGTAGAGGTACCAACACTCCTAGCTGTGAGGTATGCATTAAGACTACAAGAACAGGTAACCATATATCCCAGACCCTAATTTGGCATTCGCAATATGAGTGTAAAGGAGATGTATCAAGATGTAGATACTTAAATATAGAATATAGTGTGTGTCATTTAGGAGTAGGAGAACCTAAGTGCTTCAGTCCTGAGTATCAACCCCGTACAATTTGGTTGACTCTCAGAAATGGAGATTCTCAGGGGACCCTAATTAATAAGACGGTATTAAAATCCGTATATTCTTCAGGTGCTCTGCTATTTGATGCGTGTAAAGCAATATCAAGTGGTAGAAAGCCGTGGAATGTATGTGGGGATCTTAGATGGGAGAGGACGTATGGGTCTAACGATAAATATATTTGTCCCAGTAGTAAAAATAAATATGTAAGTCCAGATGCCCAAATAGAGATTATAACTTCTGCCCATATTGGTCTTGTGTGGGGTGGGCGACTTGGGGACAGACAGCAGACAAGGACATGATTGTGACTAAGTTGCCTACTAATCCATATTGTAAGTCTATGGAATGCAATCCAATCCATATACTTATAAAGAACCCTGACAAGTTCTTAGATAAATATGGTAATTTATTTGGGTTTCAAATATATGGGACGGGTTTAGACCCTGGGACAATATTGTTTATAGGGATAGAGACTGATACGGTAACCTCCCAAACTCATCAAGTATACCATTCCTTTTATGAAGAGATGAGCATAGATAATAAGATCCCCCATAATGCTAAAAACTTGTTCATTGATTTAGCCGAGAGTATTGCCGGTGGTCTTAATGTTACCAACTGCTATGTGTGTGGAGGTACTAACATGGGAGACCAATGGCCTTGGGAAGCAAAGGAGGTAATGTC